>JACXGI010004201.1:0-55471 GCA_016801175.1 Esox masquinongy
ACATCCACACAGGAGAGAGTCCATTCATCCACACAGGAGAGTCCATATATCCACACAGGAGCTCATATACAGCATATATATTTCATCTATTTATGTATAGATTTTATAGGATAGGGCTGTAACAGGATGGTGCTGTTAACAAATTGGGTTATAGAATATTTATCTAAACTCCACCCTTGGTCAAGACCCCTGAATGAACACCTGAACTAAACCCACATTAGTTTCAAAACAAAATGCATCACTGTGTCACTATCATTAGTTGAAAAACATTGGGAGTTCTAAACACACAAACAAATACACACATAAAAAAGAGAATAAATAAAATGTATATGGTACTGTGAGCCACTATAGGCTTTTAGGATGTGATTTGTTTCCAAATATGCTAAAACCTCCACATCACTTGACCTTAAAAGCTATCAGGTTGATAGATTAAAAATCAAGTCAAGCAGGGAGAGAGGAAAAGACAGACATAAACAAAGAAGTCAAGCAAGAGAGAAATCAAGAAAAAGACAGGGAGAGAGTGTGAAGGGGAGAAACTGTGAGAGAGGAAGAGGGATGGACTTATGACTGACTTTTTTTTCACCAGGGTCCTTCTTGTTAGCCATTTAACCAACTTGACTGAGGCCAACGAGATACACAGCAAGAGAGAAAGAGAGAGAGCTTACTCATACTACACTGTATATAGCTTAATATATAACACTGTGCCATTTTAACTTAGTATTTAGTATGTTTCAGTTTTAATGGACTTTTAGTTCTCAGTTTTGTTATTTAGTATACGTAAAAAAAACTAAAAAAAAAGCTAATTGCTATGGCAATGTAAATGAATGTTTTCCATGCCAACAAAGCCCTTTAATTTGAAATTGAATTGAGAAAAAAGAGAGAGAGAGCGAGAGGGTGGGAGAGGGAGATGGGGAGAGGCTATAGGAACACAGAGCTGAGAATGAGAGAGACGGGGAGAGCTCAGGGGACCAGCCCTGACTCACCAACTTAGGGACGTGACTGGCAGCACCAGCCTCTCTTTGACCCCAGCACTGTTTTAGTCAGAGTACAGCCAGTCCCGGCAACAACCTCCCCCAGACACATTAACTACCATGGACAGATCCTGGACAAACATTTGCAAGATAATATCCTCACAACGGCATTACAGAAGTCCTGTGGTTGTTGAATGTACGGTGAAACATCCATCCTACTGAATGTAAAATATAGATGTGCCTTTGGAAAAAAAAACGCTATCTACTAGGGATGCAACGGTACGCAGTATGTTGTCAAACCGTTCGGTACGCCCCCGACGGTTCAATATGCACGCGTAAACCGCGGAGTTACAGTATGCCAGTCATTTTCCTATATCTGCAGGTTTCAGCGAGTTAAATTTAAGACATTTTAAGATGTTTTTAATGCCACTACGAATTCAATTTAAGATCAATTTCATAGCAACACCCCACGCAAAAAAATACATAAGGACACCAGTTGGACTGAAGTGTCCACTGTTGTCAGAGCAGTAAGCCTACTGCTAACAATAAAGTTACTGGCTGTACTTTGCGGGACAGCGACCATACAGAACTGAGAAATGCCGGGCGTTTGATGGAGGCTTTTCACAGCGTTTTTGTGTTTCTTACACATCATATGGGATTCCACCAATTTAATTCCCATAAGTGTGCAGAAGAAAAAACACACTGGACTTCGCTTTCTTTCCCTTCAACAGATTTCAACCACAAAGCCAAGCTGCTGTTGTCCAACAACTTCTGATTGAATTTGCACTTTCCCAAGGTGCCTGTGGGATGTTTAACAGCCAATGTCCACTATCTAGCTAACTAAATTGCCTAGCTTGGAACTAGCTAGCTATCTACCTCATGAACAACTGTGTGGGGAGAAAAGCAGCCAACCGTCACAAGTAAATAGTGGTATCTCACTGCACACGACCAGAGGTACAATGCGTTCAGAGGGAAGCAAATTTGAAGAGGCACTGCCGTCTTTCAAAACCACTGTGTGGGAACATTTTGGATCCAGCGTTCAATACGATGACGAGGGTAAGAAGACCATAAACAAAGTACAGTCTGCAAGCATTGCTTTGCCACTGTGGGCAACTAGAGTGGAAACACTTCTAAACATGATGTCGTCATACATATTGAAACCGTACCGTTACCGTGACCCACAAACTGTGATACGTACCGAACCGTGGGCCCACTGTACCGATGCAACCCTAATATCTACATGTAAAATATAGATCTGCATATAACATATTCAGTAGATCAGCCAGTGGAATATACTGCTGTTCTGCTTGGGGCATGTGCAGTACTGTGCCAAGGTTTTTGGCAGGTGTGAAAAAAATGTTACAGTATAAAGTAAGAATGCTTTTCAAAATAACAATAGTTTAAATTTATCAATTAGCAAAGTTCAAAGTGAGTGAACAGACAAAAACTCTAAATCAAATCAACATTCGGTGTGACCACCCTTTACCTTCAAAACAGCATCAATTCTTTTAGGTACACTTGCATAGTTTTTAAAGTAACTCAGCAGGTAGATTGGATCAAACATCTTGGTGATCGAACCACAGTTCTTCTGTAGATTTAGGCAGCCTCAGTATCTTCTTTGTCTTCATATAATCCCAGACAGGCTGGATGATGTTGAGGTCAGGGCTCTGTGGGGGCCATACCATCCCTGCCAGGACACCTTGTTCTTCTTCATGCTGAAGCTAGTTCTTAATGACTTTCACTGTATGTTTGGGGTTGTTGTCGTGCTGCAGAATACATTTGGGGCCAAAGACACAGAGATGGAACATAAAGGCAGAGAGATGAAATAACATGAAGACACTGAGATGAAAAGTCATGAAGACACAATATAAATGAAACAACATGAAGACATTGAGATGAAAAGTCACAAAGACACAGTATAAATGAAACAACATGAAGACACTGAGATGAAAAGTCATGAAGACACAGTATAGATGAAACAACATGAAGACATCCAGTATATAACCCCATTTCCAAAAAATGTGGGATGCTGCGTAAAATGCAAATAAAAACAGAATGCAATGTTATCCAAATCATTTATCCTTATACTTAATTGAAAATAGTACAAAGACAACATATCAAATGTTGAAACTGCGTAATGTTATTGTTTTTGGAAAAATACATGCCCATTTTGAATTTGATGCCGGCAACACATTTAAAAAAACTTGGGACAGGGGCATGTTTACCACTGTGTTGCATCACCTCTTCTTTTAACAACACTCTTTAAGCGTTTGGGAGCTGAGAAGACCAATTGCTGTCATTATGAAAGTGAATTTTATTCCCATTCTTGCTTGATATAGGATTTCAGCAGCTCAACAGTTCAGGGTCTCATTTGTGGTATTTTTTGTTTCATAACGCAGCAAATGTTTTCAATGAGTGACAGGTCTGGACTGCAGGCAGGCCAGTTTAGCACCCGGACTCTTTTACCATGGAGCCATGCTGCTGTTAATACGTGCAGAATGTGGTTTGGCATTGTCTTGCTGAAATAAGCAAGGCCTTCCCTGAAAAAGACGCTGTCTGGACTGCAGCATATGTTGCTCCAAAACCTGTATATATTGTTCAGCATTAATGGTGCCTTCACAGATATGCAAGTAACCCATGCCATGTGTACTAATGCACCCCCATACCATCACGGATGCTGGCTTTTGAACTGTGCACTGATAAGACGCCAGATAGTCCCTCTCCTCTTTAGTCTGGAGGGCGCGGCATCCATGATTCCCAAAAATAATTTCACATTTTCATTTTCCAGACCACTAGACAGTTCTCCACTTCACCTCAGTCCATCTTAAATGACCTTGAACCCAGAGAAGGCGGTGGTGGTTCTGGATCTTGTTTATATATGGTTTCTTCTTTGCATGGTGGAGTTTTAACTTACATTTTTGGATGCTGCGACGAACTGTGTTCACAGACAATGGTTTTTGGAAGTGTTCCTGGGCCCATGCAGTGATTTTCACTACCGAATGGTGTCTGCTTTTAATACAGTGCTGTCTGAGGGCCCGAAGATCACGGCCATCCAATATTGGTTTTCAGCCTTGTCCCTTGCATACAGAGATTTCTCTGGATTCTCTGAATCTTTTAATGATATTATGTACCGTAGATGAGATCCCAAAACTCTTTGCAATTTTACGTTGAGAACCCCTCCCCATCCACACTTTTTAACACCCAATCATGTTACTGACCTGTTGCCAGTTTACATGATTAGTTGTGTGATATTAGGTTTAGATTTTTAGCATTACACTTTTCCAGTCTGTTGTTGCATCTGTCCCAACTTTTTTTAACCGTGTTGCTGGCATTGAATTTAAAGTTGGCATATATATACAATTTCAACATTTTATATGTTGTCTTTGTACTATTGTCTATTGAATATAGGGTTTAAATGATTTGCATATCATTCTTTTCTAATTTACATTTTATGCAGTGTCCTAACTTTTTTGGGCTGTAGATGAAATAGCATGAAGACAAATAGATGCAAAAACATGGAGATATAGAGATTAACCAACATGAAGCCAAGAAAGAGATAAACACTAAAAAAGGATGTAGAGAAGAAAGTTTTTTGTCACCGAAAGGGATGGAAAGACGATCTATCTATGTCTGTCCTATCAAATATCTATCTGTTTACAGTGTCTGTCTGTCTATAATCCATCATATAGCTATCTACGTATTTGTTATCTGTCTGTCTGTCTCTGTGCCTGTCTTTCTGTCTGGTAACAGAACAGAGTTTTCCATCATAGCGATAAATTGATGAATGTGCAACATTATTAATAAAGGTCACTCTATCCACTTAGGACATTGATTCACACTTTTTGCACAGCTTATGCTGTAAAAAAAGATCACTCCGGCACTCTTTTGTCTCTCTCTTGTCTTTCTCTCGTCTCTGCCTTGTCTCTCTCTCCTCTTCTTGTTTCTCTCTTTCTCTCATCTCTCCCTTGCCTCTCTCTCTCCTCTTTCTCATCTCTCACTGATCTCTCTCCTGTCTCTCTCTCTTTCACAAAAGGCTAAAATTAGCTGGCCAGTACACTGACTGTCCATGTCGAGGAAATTAATATGATATTTATTAATAGGCAGGTCATCAGGTACACCTTGTGCAGCAGATCTGAATAAATGATGAATTGATTATAAATTAGATTATAAATGATTACATTAAAGTCTGAAATTTATCAGCATAAACTGCTGGCGTGGAGATAGAACAAAACGGACATGAAGGAGAAGAGATATCAAAGGAAAAGAAACACAAACAGTCTTCATTACAAACATACACTTCATTATAAACACACACTATTCATTACAATCAAACATTCTTCATTACAAACACAGAAAGCAATATGGTGTGAGTGTGAATGTGTGTGCTAAAGAGTGTGTATGTGCGGTATGTGTTCATTACAAACACACTCTAGACACCCTTCAGTACAAACACACCCTCTTCATTACAAAAACTCTTCATTACAAACACGCTTCATTACAAACACACACACACTTTTCTTCAAACACCCCCACTTTACTGCAGACACACAATTAATTACAAACACACATTTCTCATTACAATCACAGAAAGCAACATGGTGTGTGTGTGTGTGTGTGTGTGTGTGTGTGCATATGTGTGGGATTTGTGTGCTTATGAACGTACGTGTTATTGTGGTGTGGATGTGGTGTGTGTCTGTGTTTTGTGTGTTTGTTTGTGATGTGTGAGTGTGTGTGTGCATGTGTGTGCATGTGTGTGTGTGTGCGTGGTGTATTTATGGTGTGTGTGCATATGTGTGTGCCTTGTGGATGTGGGCTTGGTGTGTGTTTGTTGTTTGTGTGTGTGTTTGTGGTATGTGTGTGTGTGTGTGTGCACATGTATGTGCTGTGTGTTTGTGGAGTGTGTGCATGGTGTGTGTGTGTGGTGCCTGGTGTGTTTGTGGTGCGTGGTGTGTGTGTGCTTTTGTAGTGTGTGCATGGTGTGTGTGTGTTTGTGGTGCGTGTGTGTGTGTGCAAGTTTGTGGCATGTGTGTGCATGCTTGTGGTGTGCGGTGTGCTTGTTTGTGGTGTGTGGTGTGCATGTTTGTGGTGTGATGTGGTGTGTGTGGTGTGTGGTGTGCATGTTTGTGGTGTGTGGTGTGCGTGTTTGTGGTGTGTGGTGTGCGTGTTTGTGGTGTATGTGTGCTTGGTGTGTGCTTGTTATGTGTGTCTTTGTGGCGTGTGTGTGTGTATGTGTGTGTGTGTGTGTGTGTGTGCGCGTGTATGTGCTCTGTGTGTGTGCATTTGTGGCGTGTGTGCCAGCCAGGTGTCAGAAACAGTAGGTGGGGGTTGTTGTTACCCGACAAGTCTGTCTCTTTTCTGAGATCTTAACTGGGCGTTCCTATGGAAACTCACACACTTCTCTCTCTCTTTATCCCTCTACCACTCCCCCTCTCCCCCATCTCTCCCACTCACCCACTCTCTTCCTCTTTCTCTCTCCCCTCTCTTTTGTCCTCTCTCTCTCTCTTTCTCCCTCTTTATCTTCATCTCTCTCTTCTTTCTTTATTATTAGATGTTCTGGAGTAGACTGCTCAGAATAGACTGATCCAATCTATCAGCAACATCCATGTGCCTGCGTGCGCACACACACACACACACACACACACACACAATACACACACACATACCTTCTGCACCACCAGCTTCACATTAAGAGAGAAAGCACTGGTAAAAAGAAAAGGTCGTAGTCACACACACATACACACACAAATCTCGTGCAGATGCCAAACAACATTCTTCTTACATTTTCTAGGCATTGATAAAACCGGAACGATATCAAGGCACCTGTCTATTTCCTGCTATGATGACTGGTTGAGCTATCAAACAGCCTTCACTTTGATAAGGTCATGATCAATTGACCTCTAGGTACTAAATCAATCATGGTGATTGGACAGCCATTTCCCCTATCACACAACTGAGGCCAAAGATGATGAAAAGTCTAAGACCTCACACATAAAGTTCTTGATCTAATTGCAGTCTCATATTCATACATTACAGTAAACAGCAGCAACGGGGCCTGTTGGATAGCATGCATATAGAGCCCAGGCGCTTTGACATTAAGGCGCTGATGAAAACTGGAATCTCACACACACACCAACACTTAACACCCAGAGATGAACAACAAATAACTGAGAATTTACACCGCTGTAATTTTCACCCACAGATTTGTACCAGCGCACACAGTTCCATCCAAGCACACCCATGAACACAGCCCAGTTCTGTGTCCTTATTGGTCCATATTGAATGATGTCATGCAGACAGCTTCTTAATTTGAGTGAGTTTTATACAGCAGTAAAATAATCCTTCAGCAACAGGAAGTGCAAATTGTGATGTTTTGTTTTGTCGGCATGGTACATTTTTTGTTTACTTCAGACAAATCAAGACTGACATTTTAAAGTGGAAGTATTTTTAAACCTTGAATATGCTACAAAATGAGTGACCACATTGACCAATGGCACATTTCTACCACGCGGGGTGAGTAAATAACCAATCACAGACCTCTGGAATGGTAGTCGGCTGTGTGGCTACCGACGGGGGTTTTCTTCACAGCAGTGGAGCGGTAGACGATGTGTTGACGCCCTCCTCCCTCTTCCTCCCTCATCACTCCATCCCCCCTTTCCACTGGCTCAATAAAGAACTCCTCTTCCTCCGTCCTGATCATACCAGCCTGGGAGACAGACAGAGAAGGGGGGGGGGGGTTAGACATGTTAGTACAATGCCTAAAAAAACAGATTTGGGGCTCGCCACATCTCCCATCTCCCACCAGTCATCACTGCTTTTAAAGTTTCCCCCTGTAGCTTGAAGTCAGACAGCCATGAGGAACATGTAACTGGCCAATCCCTCTCTTATTTCCTGGGGGTTGTCAGCAGGGGATAAGCCACACTTACAAGGACAGTAGCGATAGAGAGATGAGAGACACGACTGTGAGAGGAGAGAGGAGAGAGAAAGAGAGAATGAGTGACAGCTAGTACCAGAGCCACCGTAAGAGGAAATAAGCTTGTCCAGATCAGATCCTGCTCTAATATTCCCTGTCAGGTAATTCCTCCTGACCCATTCTCCACTCTGACACACGCATGCATATATACACACACACAAACACACCCACACACATACACACTCTTCATGAGAAACACACCATTTGAAAAAGCAACATAGCACTCACGCACTCGAACACACACCAAAAAAACAGGCGCTTGGGAAAATTGCCCGTCACTCTCTTTAATTCCATCTGTCTGTTTAGACAACTGGTAATTACCACGGCAACCAACTGCAGAGGAGCGAAACCATTCTGGGGTTTCTAGTGCTACAGAGGGAAAGTAAGAAAAGAAGAGGAAGAAATAAACACAAAGAGAGAGAGACAAACACTGATATGTCTGATACGCTCACTGTCGCTCTTCCTCCTTTCTAACAAGCAGCATGAAGAAGGCACAGTGAAGAGAGAAATGAGAGAGATTGTTCCTTGGCAAAGAGCTGCAGGAAGTTTCGAGTGGTTTGCGATGCAGTGAGTGTGCTGTTATGCTGCATTGAAGCAGAGCTAACACAGAAACAGCACTCTAGTCTCCCAGGTGACACGGCGGTCTTGGACGCTTTCGTAGCACCAAGCTGACAACCACAGTTTAGGACTGAGGTTTGACTGGGCCGCTTGCTCAGTGGTTCTCCAACCTCTGACGGGAAGCCCAGCTACTCCATGTATCTGATGTGTCTCAGAGCTAACATAGCAGAATCAACTCGTCTACTAATAACCAAACCCTTGACTCATTGATTCAGATGAGCTACTTCAGGCCTGTATGAAAAATGCGAGACGTCTGGGGATTCCTGGGAGAGGCCTGGGAACGAATGCGGTAGCTGACTAGTTGGGAAACCCCATAGGTGATGCAAATTGGCCAGCATCTTCCAAGGGAGTTGGGAGCCGTAGTCAGCAGGGATTTCCTGGTCACCTCACGCTCTAGTGACTCCCTCAGGCATCTTGATGCCCACAACACTAACTTTGTTCGTCAGGTGAGTGAGTGGCCTGCCTTTCTGGCTCTACGAGCAGGGTGGAAAAAACAGAGTTGCTTTGTATAGATTCTAGGAGAAAAGCTTGCCACTGTCTTTAATTCTTCTGAATGTGTTGAGTCGTTGCAATGAGATAAAGGTGGTATAAAAAGTAAATTATATATTAACACCCAGCCTGGTTAATTGTATATTAATACCCAGCCTCGTTTGTTCTATATTAACAGTCAGCCTGGTTACTTCTATATTAATACCCAGCCTTGTTTGTTCTATACTAACAGCCAGCCGGGTTAGTTCTATTCTAACAGCCAGCCTGGGTTAGTTCTATACTAACAGCCAGCCTGGTTAGTTCTATATTAGCACCCAGCCTGATTAGTTCTATATTAACACCCAGCCTGGTTAGTTTTATATTAACACCCATACTGGTTATTTCTATCTCAACACCCAGCCTGGTTAGTTCTATACTAACACCCAGACTGGTTATTTCTATCTCAACAGCCAGCCTGGTTAGTTCTATATTAACTGCCAGTCTCTTTAGTTCAATACAAAAAGTATTTTTCATTTGTTAGCATGTTAGTCCACATTCTCCACTTACTGTTAGTGTTGAAGCATCATCCAGACAGTTGTTTTTGCCAAAGTTAAATTTCTGAGATTTTTTGGCTGTCCAGTAGAATGCGCAGGCCATAATGCTGTGGCTGGACTCACCAAAACAAATTCTTCAAAACGACAAAATAAACTATACAACCATCTCTTCTTTGAGGTCTTTAAAGGCATGGCGGTGCAAAAACAGTTTGCTATGTCTACTACTGCTATTATAAATGTCTACCACTCAATCTGTGTTATCTTCCTATTTTGCCCTTTGACACAAAACTCATTTCTAAATATGCACACAGCTAGATCTTGCCTACCTCACCTCCATCCTAAGGTTCTCAAGGCTATTACAGTGTTGACACCACTTTCTATCTCTACACCGTTCAAAACCATGGCAGAGTCGGACTGATATGATCCAGAAGAAGGTGCACGCTTTGCCAAACCTTTTTTATATGAGCCATTTCATCAGTGAAAGGAACAACACTGGCAATTTACCACTGACAATACCAAGAATTTTGTTTTCTTCAAATGCATAACCAGTGATGTTTACAGAATAAAAACCATAACACATTTTTCGAAAAGCCTCTAAAAAATGTTTGTCTTTAGAAATATATGTGGACACAGTTTATAGAGACAAACCACTGCAAGGATGTCTAACATGCTAAAAAATGAAATATCCCTTTATTAACACCCAGCCTGGTAAGTTCTAAGTCTAACATGTCTAAGTGTTATCATCAACTAATTACAGCATTGTATGGCTGGGGATTGACTGAAATGAATTAAATCTTAATGGAATGTTAGCATATTACAGTTAATTTGACAAATTGATGGAATTACTCTTCTGAAACTGTCAGGAGAAACATACAATGCTTGACCATCTCCCTGACCAGCCATGCTTGACCAACTCCCTGACATTATCCCATTATAAAAGTGTTCACACCATTACCAGTCATTAAAGCAGGGCAAAATTACACTA
This sequence comes from Esox masquinongy, assembly GCA_016801175.1. Taxonomy (NCBI): domain Eukaryota; kingdom Metazoa; phylum Chordata; class Actinopteri; order Esociformes; family Esocidae; genus Esox; species Esox masquinongy. Next base: position 10,567 of record JACXGI010004201.1, read on the forward strand.
CACTACAATGATAGGAAATGTAATTGAATAAGCAGTACTACAACGATCCCAGTCTACAGGGGCAGACAGGGACAAGAAATTCTCCCTGGTGTTTCAATCACACCAGCTTATTTTTCCACCCTTGAGGTCCATAGTAACCAGATAAGAATCATTTTGCAAAGAAAAAGGAAAGGAAAACAAAATTAAAAACAAAAAAACAACTTTGCTGCTTGGCCCCCTAAAAATACAAATAGACCTGATCATCAGGTATTTGCCTGGAATGACAGAATGTCAGTCCCACCCTGCCCGTCAATGCAAAGGTACTGATGTTTATACATCTTAAACAGGGAATCATAAAGCCTGCACACAGTTGGTCTACTCTAAGATGTGTTAGTACCATTCTATTCAACACTCTTTTCTCTCTCTGTCTGTCAAACTGAGGCATTGGTTTGGAAGGATGTCAACAAGCCGGTGACCTGCCCTCTCTCTCTCTCTCTCTCTCTCTCTCTCTCTCTCTCTCTCTCTATCACTCTCTCTCTCTCACACCGTCTCTTACCCACTCCATTTTTCTCTCCTTCTCTTTCTCTCTCTCTAATTCCATTCGTCCCTCTGTTCTCGCTCAGCCGTGGTGCGGCATTCCGATCGGAGCTGATGGATCTGTGCTGGTGCATGGCTTCCCGCTCCGGAATACCAAGCAGACAGGAGAGGAGAGTCGTGTCAAAGAAAAATATGACATGTGGGATTGGGAGACATGGTCAGATCGATTGTAGAGAGGGAGAGGATGGGGAAAGGACCTCTCCAGTCTAAAAGTATAGTGAATAAAACATCAAAGTCTCTATAGATTCCAAAGAGAGCGTCATGTTCTCTTAGAAACATGAACAAATAAACAGGAACAAGGGAGAAGCTTGTAACCAGAAGAGGATTATGGGAATTTATTGGAAACTGACTGTACATAACTGTCTGGCATAGCTCTCTCTTCTACTGTATATCGGAAAATAGAACAGTAAAAAATTATAATCATGAACAAGAGATAAAGATTAAGAATCATGAAATTATAACCATTTTAGGTTAGAGAACACTAACTGTAAAATTGCCGCTCTACTAGAGTATTTCCATTCGACTCCAGCTTCATTTAACCATTGTGAATAGAATAAAAATGAAAACTATGTAAAAAGCATTAAAGGCCTAATAACACTAACTATAAAGTCAGATTTATCTCTAGTCTACACCTTACAATTCTATTTCCATCTGGCCCTGCTATTATTGCTACCCTAGGAAACACAAAACACACACACACACACACACACACACACACACACACACACTCACACTTTAAACGTACCACTCTAAGACAGCAGGCTATTATTATCTCCCTGGTCATTGACACCGTGACACAAACCACAACCCTGCTCCAAGTCCACAGGCCTCCAAGTCATCATCTGACAGCCCCAAATATGGCCGCTACAGCCAAGAGGAGGCTTCTCTTCATGTAAAAAGCCTTAGCCTGCGTGCCAAATGACATAATTAACTAACAACAGGGACAAAATCCTGCAGCAGCAGAAAATGTCAACTGTTACATGGATTATAAAGAATATCTTTTTCTGGAGGGGTTGATATATTTTTGTCAAGTGTGAATCAAATCTAAAATGTTAAAGTGGAAATTACAAACTTTAGAATCCTTATTAAAGTCATCAGACTACAGATTCCTGCAACGACAAGATCAGATTAATAACTGTAATTAGTGAATAGGGTGTCATTTGGGAGAGCCTCTGTCTTTGAGGACATCCTGGGCCTATAATAAGCCCTATTGTCTGTCAGCAGAGTAACCTGAGAGGAGGCTAAGTGTCCTGGCCAAGTGAAATAGTAGAAGAGTATCATGGAGGATGCTGTGGTCAAGGATCAAGGTAACACCATACTACCCACCTCACTCAGCTAGGATTTGCTGGTCCTGTGGCGGTTCTGACCCATTCTCCGAACTGGCTATTTACAGTTGCTATGGCAGGGATTCAATCGGGTCAATTGTTAACTGGCGATGGCAGACACCTGGATAGCTGGTGTTTTGGTGGTGTCTGAGGTGTAAATGCATTAATGCTGCCAACCCGGCGAGCGGCAGTTGGCGTGTACGTATGCTCCTAGGCCACACCCGTCCAGCTCGAGCCAGATGTTGGCTTAAGCGATCAGCATTGTTAGAAGATAATATACAGTCAAACTCATTCATGAGAGTAAGAAATAGATTGGAGGGCAAAGGAATATTTGTATATGTCCCAAACATTTTTCATTAAAATACTGTAAGCAACTTGTCTGTGCTGGAATGGTGTGGGAGTTCTACAACAGCAACAACAAAATGACGTGGGCATATACCTGTTATCAAAAATACATTTGTGAGTGGACCACTAAATGGCCACCTTGTCCATACATCACCCCTTATTACACAAATCCCCTATTTCATAAATAGTCTGTTTGCAGTATAATGCTTAACAGCCTTATTTGTGTGTGAGCAAACAGATTATCCCCTTTTTCAAAGTGAGATATTCACAGGACATTTAAGAATTTAAACAGATTGTTTTGTGAATTAAACTGTTTGCCTAATTTCCAACAGGGAGAAGAGGTTGCCCAATTATTTCAATCTGGTCTTGTGCTGGTGGCAGATGTCACTGTGATTTAGGCCCTGGGGAACTTAGTGATGCAACACTGGTTCTGTCACCCTGTCCCTCTCATTACATAGAGTGGTCTCTAAACGCAGGCCATCACCCCAGGACATACAGGAACACACACACACACACACACACACACACACACACACACACAAACAGGAAGACAGGTACGCACACACACATTCAAACACAACACACTCAGGGATACACAGAGTACACACAGACAAACACACACACATACACACACACACGCACACACACACAAACACACACACACACTGATCAAACACGTACAAGCCAAATCCTGAATAGACCAAATTCAAAAGTCACCATTTATTTAAGTTGTAATTTTCATTGTATGTCACTGAGCAGACATTAGTCTGAACCACTTTAGAAGCCCCTGTCTAAGCCATGGAGACAGAGGGAAGACCTAGTGAACTAGCTGCACATGTCCGTCCGTCCATTATAACCTCCAAAAAAACCTTTAGAAACTTAGGGTAGGAGTAATTCCACTAGTTGACAAAATGTACTACTGCACCCCACCCCCAGCAAAGAAACAAAGGAAAGAAGCAAGAGACTGAGAAGAGATATGTGAGAGGAGAGTAGAAAGCAGTATTGTTGGAAGTAGATCATCTACTCCACCATAAGACCCTCTCCAAGACCTGGCCTTTTAGGGTTTAGTCCCAGTTCCAGTAATAAACAGAGCACTTCCTGTTGTTTATAAGTCATCCCCAGGTCACCAGGTCAATCAGCACGTGGGGATCCCCTCTCCACTCTACACCCCCTTTTCCTTCTCACCTCCTCCTTATACGCACATTCTCTGTGATGTTTCATCTAAAAAACCACCCTCCTCTGCCATTTCATTTCCTTTCCCCTCACTCCTCCTTGCTCCTCTCAATGTTTCCTCTAACATTAACTTCCGTGGCTGCAGCCCAAATGGCTCCCTATTCCCCATGGTTCCTAGTTCAAAGAGCCACACTAAATAGGGAATAAGCTGCCATTTGTGCTGCAGTTTTCTTTCAGGTTTGCGGGATGTTGACATAGTGTTGGTAAGACAGAAACCTGGGAGGGCAGGCTGTCTGAGGATGGAGTCACTCTCCTAATCTCCCTCCCCGTCTCTCTGTCCATCCCATTCATTACCTCTGTTTTCAGATTTAAAAACTCAGGCTATGAATGTTATGAATCAAACAGAGAGAGAGAGAGAGAGAGAGAGAGAAAGTGTGAAATTATGGTAAAAAGAGAGAGATATAAAAAAAGAGAAAAACAGAAAGGGAGAATATGGTGGGTGGGTTGGAAACAGAGGGAAAGACAAATGATATGAAAGATGAGAATGGGAGGTGAGGGATATAGAGGAGTAATCAATAACGGATGAGAGAAAAATGGTTTAACTGTGAGGCAAACGGTAGAGGTTGATGTATAAGATAAGGCCATGAGAGACAGAGTGGAAGGAAATAGATGAAGACCTCAAAATTAGAGTGGCTAAGAAAGAAAGAAGTAGATAAAAAGAAGTAGCTGTAAAATAAAATAAAAGAGACAAGATGGAAGTTAAAGTAGCAGTCCATGGACAGTCTGCACATGTGGAATGAGGCTCATCCTCCTCTGGAAGTTTCTCTACCATTCTTCTGGCGTTCCGGCATTGTTCCAGCAGCGTTCCGGCCCACCAGATGTCTTTCTGGCCCAGAAGACATGGAACAGTCGCAACGTGTGTATTTATTCCTGAGTGTGAGTGTATGTGTATGTGTGTGCGTGCGTGCGTGTCGAGTATTTCTCGGATCTAACGTTCCTGTTTTTCCGTTCCAATTGGCTGTAAGTTTAGAACATGACCTACACACATCCGGGACTGTTTAACATTTTCTACTGTTTTTACACCTCTTCTTCCCCTCCCTTTCTTTTTTTTTACAGTCTGTGTGTTCCATTAAGCTCAGTGGAAATCCTTAGTCGATTCCAGTTGACAGTGGTGGCTTCAGTCATACAGAGCACATGGGTAAAGTCAGTCTGTTACCCTTATGCAATGGATGTTCGCTATTTAATGGTTGGAACCTTTTATGTTTCATGTAACTTTATTCCTACAAATTGGTCTCTTACTTGCAAATGGGTGAATCTTTTTGATATAATGATGCTTACGACATTGTCAAGCCATGCAGGTCAAGGAACTGTGGTAAAATTGCAACAGAAATCAACGCTCTCTGTGGATTGCATAAGTATTAAACCCCTAAGTATTTTTCATGTTTTGTTGCATTACAATCTGAAATAATTTTGTATTCTTGTTCTAATGTGAAACAAAAAGGTGATTATACAAAAAATTTAAATGTGTTGGATAAGTATTCACCAACCGGTTAGACGGTCAAAAACCTTCAAGTCTTACCATAGACTCGTAACTGGATTGGGCTTTGGTTCATGGGACTATTCATGGACATTTCAATTTCACGTTCTTTTAAGCCCTCCATTTGTAGCCTTGGCTGTGTGTTTATGATTATGTTCTTGTTGAAAGGTAAACATCTGCCCCAGATCTCTTGCAGACTGATAAATCTGTTACAGACTGTTTTTCTCTAGAAAGTTCTGAGAATTTTTTCTCTAGAATGTTCTCATATTTACATTCATCTTGCCCTTAGTCCAGATGTTTCCTAGTCCCTGCCTAGTCCCCACAACATGATGCTGCCACCATGCCTTACCATGGGTGTTGTCAGGGTGATGAACAGTGTTGGCTTTGTTCCACTGCATTTTTGCATTCAGGCCAAATGAAGTAGAGAACCCTTTGCCACATCTTCTTTGGGATTCAATGAAATGTATTTTCTTCAATGGCTTGACTTTGTAACTCTCCTTAATACAGCCCAGCTTTGTGGCGCACACTGGCAATCGTTGACACATAGACACTACTGCTCATCCTGGCTATATCTCCTTTAGAGTTAATGTTGGCCTCTTGGTGGTTTCTCTGACCACCGACCTCCCTGCCCGGTTGCTCAGTTTCATTGAGTGGCCTGCTCTAGGCAGAGTCGTGGTTGTGCTAATGGATCTAACTGTGCTCTGGGGGACTTTGAAAGTTGGGATTTTTATATAGCTCAGCTCTGACTGGTCCTTTCCAAAAAGTTCTCCTGGACTTTTGAAAGCTCCTTAGTCTAAATGGTGTGGTTGTTTAAATATGCTCTCTGCAATACTCTGGGGCCTTCCAGAAACAGGTGGATATAATCTGAGAACATGTAACGCTTTAATTTCTTACAGGCAAACTCTGTTCAACAAATTACGGAACTTCTGAAGGCAGTTGGCTGATCCAAAGCTTATTCCAGTGTGTCATAGACAAGGGCGTGAAAACTTTCACATTTTGTATTTATGGTTAATTAAAAAAAGGTTATTTTTGTCCTCTAGCATTACATAATACATTGTGTGACAGAGTTTCCCAGTGATGTATCTTTAAATGATGGTAGTAGCAGCCAAAGCCAAATGCAAAGTTTTCATCACATTGTTTCTGATGTCAAGTGAGAGTGAATGTGGTGTGTGCATGCCTAAATGCTGGCAGACCTGGGGTAGCCTACAGCCACACCATTTCTTGTCACAAAGCTTTTTATGAACCACCAACATAATTCTCAATTCAACGCTCACCCCTCAAACACATTCAGAAGTTGAAAATTCAAACCACAACAAACAACTGTTTCTACATTTGTGGCCTGTAGACACCACCCCCAAAGCATTGTCACTTACTGTAAGAATAAACTGCTAGATGTGACAATCCACATGAGACTACATGATAAGCTTGGACTAAATATGGATAGATTTTAAAGTATCTGCCTCTTACTATGAACATCTTTACGTATGATGTTGGTAGTTAAAAATAGAATTGTTTTGACAGTATACCATTTAATTTAAGTACCGCTTCATTAATATACCACCGTACTTACGAACAATTATGTTTTTATACCATTATTTTTATTTGTAACTATGTGTTTGTTTGTATTCAAAAATCTACATAAAGTTAATTTCTGTCCTGCAGCTCAGGTCAGAAGGACAACTTTATATTTCTATGTATTGACTGTTTTGTTCTTCTTGACCTGGTCTCCCTTATGAAAGAGACTCTGGGGCTCAATGGGCTTTTCCTATTAAAAAAAAAGGTTAAATAAATGGATGTGTCTGGGTGGTTTAATACTTGACCATACTTAAAGAGACAATAAAGATGATTAGTTATTGTTTGCCATCTACTAATCACCACCCTTCTTTATGAGACATTCAAACAAGGTCTGTGATTTTCATAGTTGAACTTGAACATCCTTACTTGAGAGATGGTACTTACAATTGTTGTACTGCATGTATTCAGAGTGAGACTATGTAACTTAATGAGTAATCTATGACTCCTGAACACATTTTTTAAATTGCATTTTCACTTTGGCTTCATAAAAGTTTTGTTGACTTTTTACTACATGATCTGGGTTGAGGAGGCTTTCTATAGCTTCATGGACATATCTGAGGAGGCTTTCTATAGTAAAGTGAAGATATCTGGGTTAGTTTTCAGGGAGATAAAGAGGCTTTCTACAGCTACATGGAAATATCTGAGGAGGCTTTCTACAGCTACAGAGAGATATCTGAAGAGGCTTTCTATAGCTACATATGCATATTGTATCTGAGTAGGCTTCGTACATATACATGGAAATATACTGTAAGATGGGGTACTGTATATGAGCAATATGCGTGTTCATGCATGTGTGTGGGTTTGTGTGTGTGTATGCATGTGCGTGTGTGTGCGCGTATGGGTACAAGTAACTGCAATGGTGTCTGTACAGTACAACTCCCTGTGCTAAGTGACAGCCTTGAAGCGGCTTAATAGATTGTGATTAGTGGTTGTGATGACGGCGTTGTAGCCTTTGTGTGCTCTGAGCCCATTTCCCCATTCCTGCTAACACCTCATCCTAAACACGGAATACTGGCTGGCCGGGGGAGGAGCCTCATCAATCCCTCTTAGACTGGACTCACCCAGGCGCCATTGATCAGTGTGTGAGTGTGTCTGCGCGCGTGTGTGTGTGTTGATAAATGACCTCGATTAGCTGTGACTGACTGTTCAGTGATTTTAATCTGAGTGCAGTGGAAAGGCAGTTCCCTGAATAGTGATATCCGAAGCAGACGGTGATTACGGTGAGAAATCTTAATGGATTAAAAACCAATCACTTCCCTCAGATCAGCTGCATGGGAGGGAGGATCACAGAGCCTGTGTGCATGTATACGCGTGAGTGTGTCTATGTGTCTTTTCTTTGCTCGAACAATTGGTGACCCTGACTGTGAAAACTCTGGGTAAAAAGAGTGTATGACTTGTACCCCATCATCTTTCTCTCAATTTTTCTGTCTTTCTATTTATCTCTCTCTCTCTCTCTCTCTCTATATATATATATATATATATATATCCCACTTTTCCTTCTCGATATTCCCCTCTCTATATAATATTTTGAATAACTCTATCATTCTCTTAATGCTTCTTCTCTCTCTCTCTCTCTCTCTCTCTCTCTCTCTCTCTCTATATATATATATATATATATATATATATTATATATATATATATATACATATATATATATATATATATATATCCATCTTCCAGTCTCTCTCGCTGTATGTCCCTCCTCTTTCTCTCACCTATCCAATCCCATAACCAACCCCACCCTTTTCCCTTGCAGACATGTCCCCCACAACACACACGCCCATCCTCGTCCTTATCTTTACTCTATCTCCACATCTATCAGGCATACCTGTAACCTAGCAACTGAGCAGAACCAAGGCCCTCCCCCACCTGCTGTCTCAGCTGACAGGCTGACGCTAGCAGCCAATCAGAGTGTGCTGGTAATGGAACCACATCCAATCAGATTGTCCTGGTAATGGAACAACGTCCAATCAGAGGAAGAGAAAGAAAGAGGTGTGACTATGCTACCCACCCCTGTAGCCCAGACGTGTGAACAGTAAAACGCATATGCATACGCACGTACACAGACAAGCTCACTTGCACACACATGTACGCACGCACGCACGCACACACACACACACACACACACACACGCACACACACAGACAGACACACTTCCCACTCATGAAGCTGACAGATGACAGGATCATGCTCACTTGCCTGTTGATTTTATGACAACTGCTGCTTTGTTAGACACTGGGGGAATGCTACCTGTAGCTCAAATATACATACGTACAAATAAACACACAGACAAACAAACACTCACAAATAAACACACACACACGCAAACTCACATACACACAAGATCAAACACATATACACACTCAAATAAACACACACACAAATAAATCCACACATAAATTGGACAGAGATGTTTATGCTAAATAGCTGTGGTGTTTCTCTGTTTTGTTATTGCCATGCTGCTACTTCAGGCCTGAATACAGGATCAGATATATTAGTCCTATCTAACCCAACCTCTGACATTCCAGGACAGCCTGTTTGCAGGTTAGAAGCTGGAATTATTGAATCCTTACCCTCCGGATGTGTTTTACTCTATACCCTCCTCCCTCCTTTCCCCTTTATCTCACCCCCCCTCTCTCTTTCCTTCTCTGTCTATCTCTCTCTTTCTCTCCTTCACTCTCTTTTACATATTCTCTCCATGCAGTCTATGTGGAGGCCTGTGATGTCTAGATGAGAGGATTCCTGACTCCTGCCTCCACCTCATTTATCTGTTTATTTTCCCCATCTTTCCTCCTTTCCCTCTCTCTCTTTCCCCCTCCCTTTTCTCTAACCACCCCACCCACTCTTGTATTTTCATAGTTTTTCAGTTTTCACAAAAATCTGTCAAAACACTGCTGAATGTAAATGGATTGGGGAGGGAGTGTAATGGGCCTTGGGATACCTTTGAATTGTGAGATGTTTCTTCATCTCCATTTCTCTCTGTTTTCACAGCTTCTGAGGATAGGGATCAGAGTGGGTAAATTAGAGATTAAATGAGTCTCTGGTTGGAGAGAACAAGCATTGGTAGAAAGAGAGGAGAGAAGAGAGGAAAACATATTTTCTGTCTACACCAATTAACACACCTGCCGCTAGAAATACATTATTTTACACTGGGCCTTGAGTTCATAAGGATATGGAAATATGACCCAAGGTTATTTTTGAATGACAGTTGGAGTGCAGAGTGGACCACCCAACTCAACACCAGACTTCACAACCAAGGGTTTGGCCAGAGGCGGGACCAAGGGCTGACCGGGGGGTTTCAGGGGATACCAGGGCGGGTCCAGGGGGTGGCAAGGATGGGACTTGGGTGTGACTAGGGCCGGAACTGAAGCGTGACATGGGAGTAATGTTCTAACTATAGAACCCTCTTGGCTGCCCCATTGAAAATGTTCTGGGCACACGGCTGTTCACGGCAAATACCAAAACATTGGTTCATCTGAAACCTAGAACATAAAGGAATCATAGCACGGGAAAAAAAACTAGCACACAGGAAATCTAGCACAGAAAGGAAACCTAGCACATAAAGGAAACCTAACACAGAAAGGAATCCAAGCACATAATGGAAACCTAACACAAAGGAAACCTGGCACAGAAAGGAAACCTAGCACAGAAAGGAAACATAGCACATAAAGGAATCTAGCACTAAAAAGAAAACTAGCACATAAAGGAAACCTAGGACATAAAGGAAATCTAGCACTAAAAAGAAAACTAGCACATAAAGGAAACCTAGCACATAAAGGAAATCTAGCACTAAAAAGAAAACTAGCACATAAAGGAAACCTAGCACAGAAAGAAAACCTAGCACATAAAGGAAATCTAGCACTAAAAAGAAAACTAGCACATAAAGGAAACCTAGCACAGAAAGAAAACCTAGCACATAAAGAAAATCTAGCACTAAAAAGAAAACTAGCACATAAAGGAAACCTAGCACAGAAAGGAAACCTAGCACATAAAGGAAATCTAGCACAGAAAGGAAACCTAGCCCAGAAAGCAAAGCCTGTGACTATTGTTCACCTCTCAAAGGTTAATGACTGGACAGGAGATTATTCCAAGAATTCAAGATGACCAGGAACGAGGTGCTCTCCTGTCACCCCAGAACAAGAGTGTCATCAACAGTGGGTTTGGGAGAGAAGGACAGGTGAGGAGAGGAGGGATGAGGAGGAAGGTGAGGAGAGGAGGGGATGAGGAGGAAGGTGAGGAGAAGAGGGGATGAGGAGGAAGGTGAGGAGAGGAGAGATGAGGAGGAAGGTGAGGAGAGGAGGGGATGCGAGGAGAGACAGAGATTTGTTGTTTTCTTTTATCATCCCTATTATGAAGACAAAGGTGACAGCAGTAGAATATTGTAGCCTTGTAGTGTGTGTGTGTGTGTGTGTGTGTGTGTGTGTGTGTGTGTGTGTGTGTGTATGTTTGTGCGTTTTTACGTGTGTGTGTGTGTGTTTAAGCAGGGCCCACTGTCACGAAGCCCAAAGCAGGGAAATACACAGGAAGAATCAAGTGTAGTAGAGGCTGAGCCAAAAAGTGGAGGCTGGGAAGACTAGGCAGTAAACACAGTAGGTGAGGTCTGTTGGTGGGCTGTTTATAATAGTTAGGTGAGACAGAGCATGTGTGGGAGAAACAGTAGAGAGAGGAGATAGAAGAGCAAACAGATGTGTGACTATTTTGTCTGGACTATGTGTGTGTGTGAGGGGGGGTGAGTCTGGACTATGTGTGTTTGGGGGGGAGGGGTGAGTGCACAATGTGCATGTGTGTGTGCGTGAGGGGGGTTGAGTCTGGAAATAAGTGTGTGTGTGTGAGGGGGGTTAAGTCTGGACAATGTGTGTGTGTTTGAGGGGGGTTGAGTCTGGACTATGTATGTGCGTGTGTATATGTGTTTGTGTGTTAATGTTAGAATTGTGCTTGGTTTTAGGTTTAGACATTACGGTTAGGTTTAAAGTTAAGTCTAAGTTAAGTTTACGCATGAATACTAGGTTATTGTTATTATCCAAGTGTGTATGTGTCTTTCACTTTTTAGGACCTAAATGGCATTGACTTTTGAAAATGCTTTTGTACGCTTATGGGTTAGGTTAAGGGTTTGGTTAAGGTGAGGGTAATGGTAAAATTTGAGTTTAGGTTTCGGATTCAGGAAGTTCGGGCCAAGATGCTTTTAATTATAAAGAAATAGAATAGACCTGAAAAGCGTGCATGTGCATTGGAGAGTGTTCCTTGTGCTCCCATGTGTATACGACTGTTTGTGGGCATGTGTGTGTGTGTGAGTGTCTTAGGACAGTCCTGGTCTCTCATCACCAGCTGTGTGCACGTGTGTGTGTATGTGTGTGTGTGTGTGTGTGTGTGTGTGTGTGTGAGAGTGTCTTAGGACAGTGCTGGTCTCTCATCACCAGCTGTGCACCTGTGTGTGTGCGTGTGTGTGCGCGTGCGCACGTGTGTGTGTGTGCGCGCGCGAGTGTGTGTGTGTGTGTGCGCACGTGTGTGTGTGTGTGTGTGAGAGTGTCTTAGGACAGTGCTGGTCTCTCATCACCAGCAGTTTCCTGCAGTCCAAGCACTAATGAGGAGCCTCACCATCACCATGGTAATCAAGGTCAACCCTGGGCCTGGCCACAACACACTGCAGCACATCTACGCATCTACGCTGTGTGTGTGTGTGTGTGTGTGTGTGCTTAACAGGGTTAGCAGGGGTGTGGTGTGCGTTTCGGCGTGAGCTTGGATGGATTGAAGATCAGGGAGAGAGGGAGAGTGACACAGAGAAAAACAGAGACAGAAAGAGAGCGAAAGACAGGGAGCAGTAAGTCACATGGTTAAGAAGGGTTGGACTGGGTCGAGAAGGGAGTGGGATGCTCTGTAATGTTATGATTCACCTCCCCTACTCTTTCTGTCCTTCAAATGACAACACTAAACAGAGAGACAGACAGAGAGAGAGAGAAAGAAAGATAGAAAAGGACCAACAGAGAGAAAGGGGGAGGGATGGAGAGAAAAGAGAGAGGGATAGAGATAGTGAGTGAGAGATAGAGAGAGAGGCAGGGAGTGATGAGGGAGAGAGTAATTAAATGAAAAGAGCAATACTTAGCTCCTTAGTCCCGTCCCTCAAGGCCAGCCTTAGAAAGATACAGCCAGCTAATGTCATAGCAACAGGAAAGGGACTGGAAGAGAGGGGGAGGAAGGAGGGAAAGAAAATAGGGTGTGAGCAGAGTAAAGGAGGTACGCAGCCAGAAAGAAAGAGACAGAGGAGGTAGAGAGGCAGTAAGAGGGAAGCTGACAGGGCCAATGGCAGGATGGGAGCATAGATGGAAGGAATAGCAGAGGGACACGAAGAAGTGTTGGATTGGGTTAAAGAGTGATAAGCAGGGAGAAACAGAGAGGATTGGCACACAGCCAGCTGTACAGCAAAGGCCAAACCTCCTCCTCTTCCCCTTCTCTTTAACCTCCTCTGGGCAGATGTACCTGTGTTTATCATTGGTCTGCTCTCATTATCCGCCCTGAATAATTAATGAGCTATGTATCAATAATTCAGCTTTAATTAGCTAACCAACACCAGCCATTCTAGAATTCTGCCGAGAAAACGAAGAGCTCTGAACTTGCAAGTTACCGTTTTGATAATGATCTTTTTGTTCACCCTGTGTCATCCAAGCCTCTGTCCTTCTCTTCCTTCTCTATCTCTCCTTTTAAAAGTGAAATCGTTGGCAGGTTAAGTACAGGGTTGGGAGCCCTAAAGAAACAGTTTCATTGGTGTACTCTCCAGATATCACCAGGTACACACCCTCGCACACACAAGAACAAGACACACACACACACACACACACACAACTAGAGGTCCTCAGCTAACAGAACCATGGGTGTTAAAGAGATTAGGGACCAGGGCCAAAGCCACTATAAAAGATCACTACCAAGAGCTTATGTCTCACTAAAGGCCCACATTTTTCAGTGTCTATGTGTGTGTGTGTGTGTGTGTGTGTCTGTGTGGGTGTGTGTGTGTGTCTGTGTGCGAGCCTTTGTGTGTGTCAGCACAACAGCCTCTATCCAAAATACAGTGGACTCCAATGAGACTCACAGAGGGATCGATTGGGCTCAGACTACGCCTCGGCTGACGGGCTGGGCCTGTTGTTCAGTGAATCGATCCACTTTGTGCGTTTGTGTGTGTGTGTGTGTGTGTGTGTGCCCGTGCATGTGTGTGTGAGAAAGGAGAGAAATGCATGGTGGTTGTGTGAGCGAGTGTCAGTTGTTATCCAAGGCCAGCGTGGCTGGTCAAACACGGAGACAGTTACCATTTCACAAAAACAAAGCATCGACACACCACAGACCACATGTTGCCAGGTATTAGAGCACACCTCAGCGGTGCGAGTTCATCCACCGAGGTGTGCAGTAATTCCCTGGCAACGCACCATTTGAAGTGTGTTAATCGGAAAAGCAAAAGGTTTTGCTGAGATGTGCCCCCCAAAAAACAGTTGAACATTGTTTTTACTGTAACATTAATATAACCCAAGCCTCTCCTCTGGCTCCTGTGAAGCCACGTACATCCAGCCTGCTGATCTCCAATATGATGATGATTATGACTCTGACAGAATAACAGCTTTACCAGTAATGCCATAACTGCTCCAGACCCTCCCACTAGCCTGGTGGTAGCAGGGAACATTTGTTGAAATTGCATGGCTCGGACCCTTTCTCTCTGCAAGTTGCAAGGTGACTACATTTCTGCACTTCGCTTGCCTGTGATCTACTTACTACAGATTCACGTCAGACTTGCAGCTGAAGAGAGGACAAACTGGGCAGTAATCATTTTAAATGCGATGCACAGTGTGTAAAATATGTAAGAATTCCAAATATTTTCATAGACTAGAAACCAGTTTTACGGTAAGCATGATATAAACACAGCTAGTTAATTAGCTGTTGGCAGCCCATTTATAAGTTTATCAGCGCATTTTTGCATTTCAGTTCAACACACACACTTTGTTCACATCTAGCAATGAAGAGTTCATACAAAATTGATGTAACTTACAAATTAATTAAATAATCATCAATTCAAGCTCCACCACACTCCCACGACTGACACAACTTTTCAAGCACTTCAGCAGAGGGCTAATGAAGATTGTGTTTGCACAAAATATACTAGCTGTCCTGAGCAACAAAGCTGCACACATTAATACACTTGTTGAGCTTATTTATTTTATTGAAAGTGAGCCTTCAATAGTCAACAATAGTGAAAACAGTAAACAAATTACAAGCAACATGCTGGCTACTGTTGACAGTTTTCAAAAAGAGAGCTCTAAAAAAAGACATCTTGGCTACGCAAGACAATACAGTTGGATATTTGGAATGAAATTGTCTGAAAGTGGCAGCAACCTATTTTGAGAAGTAACTTAAAACTTGACAACTAAAAATGATATATTTAAGAAAGTAAAAATTGGGCAGTGAACATAATGCAATTATAAAATATCTCACTGAATTCTGTCTATAATGGAGTGGCCAGCACAATCACTGGATCTTAACCCTATTGAGCTGTTGTGGGAGCAGCTTGAGCGTATGGTACATAAAAAGTGCCCATCAAGCCAATCCAACTTGTGGGAGGTGCTTCAGGAAGCATGGAGTGAAATCTCTTCAGATTACCTCAACAAATTGACAACTAGAATGCCAAAGGCCTGCAAGGCTGTAATTGCTGCAAATGGAGGATTCTTCAATGAAAGCAACGTTTGAATGACATATTTTAATTAAGAATCATTATTTCTAACCTTGTCAGTGACTATATTTCCTGTTCATTTCGCTATATTTCCTATTGAAACTCGTTTCATGTATCTTTTCATGGAAAACAAGGACATTTCTATGTGCCCCCAAACATTTGAAAGGCAGTGTATATTTATGTATACTGTATAATTTTTTTTTACAAAAATACAGGGAAGGTATTCTGTTTTGCATTTGAGAGGCCATTCTGAGAGGGCATTCTGTGAGGGCATTCTTTTGCAACCATGGAGGAGACAAAGTTCAACTGAAAGAGAAGAAAGTGGAGAGAAGCAGGTGGAGATGGAAAGAAACGCAGGAAGGAGCGAAAACATAGAGCATCGGTTTAACACTAATGGTCAATGACAACTCAGCGCAGCAGCTAGAACACAGCAGCTAGAACGCAGCGGCTAGGCTAGGCACAGGTACTACGGCTGCTGAAAAATTTACTAGGCTTACAGAGGGGGAGGCTACAACACTTAGCCAGCTGGACAATGCAAATAGAGAGGGATTTTATTATTTTACACCAATGGAGAGATTTCAAATGGAAATGGAAAAGTTGAGGAAGTGACTATAGGGACGAATTGCGTGCACATGTGTGTTTCTGTCTGCGTTTGAGTCTACGTGTGTGAGGTGGATATGAACTATGCAGCCAAATACCGTTGTGTTTTCATAGCAATTCTCAACTTCAAAGGAAGGGCCAGACAGACACCTGACCATGCTGCCATGGCAACATAAAACAAACAGACAGACAAACAGATTCCAATCATGACAGCACTATCTCTTTCTCAGTCCCAGTTGGACAGAAGAGAGGAGAGAAGGATCCAGATCTGAGAGCAGGGGATGAAGGGGTAGGATGCAGGGGGAACAGTGTATTCCTGCCTGCCCCTCTGTAACTTTTCTCACTCTGACTTAACTTCATTCACCTCTCTCATCCCACTCACTTCTCTCTTTTTATTCCATTCTATCAATCTATTACCCCTGTAGTTCCATCTTCCCTCTCACTTTCTCCCTTTCTCTCCACCCGCCCCTCTGCCCCTTCTCTCTTTCTATCCTTCCCCCTCGCTCTCTCGCTCTCTCTGCCTAGGGCGGATGTACCTAGAAGTCAAGTCCTTTTTGAGCCAGCTTGACAGATCCTAAATATTTAACCGCTGGACAGAAACTATGGTAAAAGAGTGCACACACACACACACACACACACACACACACACACACACACACACTCACACAGACATCAGCATTCAACCACATACAGACCTGCATGCACACATGCAAATGACTATAGATCTGATCCACATACACATAGAGGGTGTGTGTGTGTGTGTGTGTGTGTGTGTGTGTGTGTCCCAAGGTGTCAGTAAGCTGCTCATTCTGCACACTCATTTCCATTTCAAGACAGAAGTCCTCAAAAACATACACAATACCGGTCATATCAAACAATAATAAATCACATCCAACAATGAATCCTTAATATAATGTTGTGAGGGGACGCTCCAAATGGCCCATTCCTCTCTCCCTTTCTCTCCTTCTCTATTCCTCTCTGTTGTTCTCTCCTTCCTCCTCTCCCTTTCTCCTCCTCTATTCCTCTCTGTTGTTCTCTCCTTCCTTCTCTCCCTTTCTCTCCTCCTCTATTCCTCTCTGTTGTTCTCTCCTTCCTCCTCTCCCTTTCTCCTCCTCTATTCCTCTCTGTTGTTCTCTCCTTTCCTCTCTCCCTTTCCCTTCCACTTTTAATTACCTGACGTTTCGTCTCGTGGCTCGTCCGGATGCCAGTGGAGACAGAGATATCATAAGCTGCCCCCAGCTGGCTGTGTGTGTCTGTGTGTGTGCGTGTGGGTTACTGTGCCTGCATTGTGCATTTGCGTGGGTTTCTCCTCTTTCAGCATTCAGCACTTTCTCAAGTGCAGTTTACAGTGTCTGCTTCTGACTTTGTTTGTGTGTGTATGAATCTTAACTGACTGTTTATAGCATGGCACTGGACAGATAACACTAAAATAAATGATCCAGGATGTTTATTCGAGATGTGTTTTTTCCACACTGTCCTTTTTTCTGTACAACATGTCCTAATCCAGATGTAGAACGGCAGGCCTAGACAGAGCTACAACATATAGATCAGACTGCAGGCCTAGACAGAGCTACAACAAACTGATCAGACTGCAGGCCTAGACAGAGCTACAACATACAGATCAGACTGCAGGCTTAGACAGAGCTACAACATACAGATCAGATGGCAGGCCTAGACAGAGCTACAAAATACAGATCAGACTGCAGGCCTAGACAGAGCTACAACATACAGATCAGACGGCAGGCCTAGACAGAGCTACAAAATACAGATCAGACTGCAGGCCTAGACAGAGCTACAACACACAGATCAGACTGCAGGCCTAGACAGAGCTACAACATACAGATCAGACTGCAGCCAATTAGACACTGATGAATCACAATCTACACTCCGTTCCTCCCGTCCTCCTCTCCTGCCTCTGAGGCAGGGTCTGAGGATCTGGATGTTTGAACACCAGGAAGGCAAATATCTCTGACTGGGATGAAGAGGGAGGGAGTGATAGGGTCAGGCCAATTCACTGGGCCATGGATAGAAATAAACAGAGGGAGACAGAGAAGTTGAGTGATCAGGCAGTGAAAGAACTAAGAACAGAGGACAAAAGAAAAGACTGATAAACATAAAGAGATGGAGAGAAAAAGGAAGGGAGAGACAGATTAAGGGATGAAAACAAAGATGAGGCGAGCGCGAGACAATAATCATAAGACGGGACAAGCCAAGAGATAGACAGAGAGTAAGACAGAAGAAAGGGGGTGACAAGCGAGAAAATGGACATTGATGAGAAGTTACGAAACAACAATATATGAAGGGACATGCTGACTACACAGAAAAACAACACGGATACCATCCAAGTCCCCCCCCCATCTCATCTTCAAATATGTGCTTCAGTTCAGTTAATTTCTCTCTTTCTCTCTCCATTCCTCACACGTTCCCTCTCTCTCTACCACCACCATTCTCTTTCTTCTCTCTCCCCTTCTCCTTCCCCCTTCCGTTCTCCCTCCCTCTCCCTCTCTCTCTTTGTCTCTCTCTCTTTCTCTATCTGATCCCTTCTTCTCTCTGGTGTCACGCCCAGAAGCCATCTGTGACTGGCAGGCAAAGGGGACTGGCTCACTCATTACAAAAGCATCTGATTGGCTGGAGCCTCACTGACTCCAGAGTCAATAGGGTCTTCTGTGTGTTTGTAAATTGCAGAGATTTAAGGGTTCCAGGACTCTTGTTGTAACAGTTGGCATCGGAGCGGCTTGTGCTGTGTTGTGTGCGTGTGTGATATAGAACCTCTGCTCTGTAGTGTGAGTGTGTGTGATGTCAGTATTAAAGGACACAACAGAAATGAATGAAGGAGGGGAACAATTGTCTGTTTGTTCCTAGCCCTGTGATCCTCATTACTCTGTCCATATGCATACAACCACACAGGTGAGTGCACCCCCCCCACCCCCCCCCCACACACACACACACACACAGACAATCTGTAGTAAAAGGTTAAGATGTGGTCACACTGAACATTGTGCCTCTCTCTGTTACCATGGTGATTCAGAGGTCACAGTGGGTCATTGGTACAGTCCAGTAATTGACCCTGGCTGCATTCTGACTACCCATCACTGTGCTGACAGTACAGTGACCAATTGACTACATTGCTGAATCCCCCATCAGGAGCACAGTTCTATACAGCTCTCCCTCTATGGGGAATACAATGGTAGAAAGGAGAACTGCCCCTCCTTAACATCAGGCTATGGTCAAACCCTAAAACCCAAACTGATATCATTGTTCTACGACCTCCGGTCTCTTGGCCGTCCCACCACTATTGGAAGGCAGCTCCTGTTTGGCCAAGTCAAATCTCTGTTCGTGCACCACAGTGGTGGAACCAGCTTCCCTCTGAAGCTGTGTCCTACCTTTCCTACCTTGTTAAAGAGTATCTGTGCTCTTTTCTTCAGAATTTCCCGAAACATTAAATAGTTTTATGTTGTGTATCTTCCACTATACCAGTTTAGTCTCCCTTTAGCATCATCTTGTCACAGACTGACAATAAGACTGAGCTACAGAGGCAGAATTAATCTGATTGAGATAATTTCTTGTCATCATTGAAGAGCGAGAAACAACAGAAGTAACCGAGGGGCTGACTGGAGAGCTGAATGGGTAGAAAATGTAATGCACTAAACATTCTATAACAGATTTTTATTATACAAAATGTCTAATTACATTTAAACTATGTTTGAGTTAAGAGAAAAAATTGATAACACAGATAATAAAAAATAGTTTTAAGCTAATGTAGTTGGGTCTACATTGAAAGAAACAGACTGCAGTGATTAGAAAAACCCTAGTCTACAAACATCTGTTTTTAATAGAGCTCTGTATTGGTTTGGCATCATGCCAGAAGTTGCGTGTTGAAGTGAAAAATCTTTCTTCTCAAATGTATTGCTTAATAGTGCATTAATGTAGCATTCAGTAGCACCACAAAACTGGTAGAGTTTCCTTACTGTAAATTGGAGTTATTTCCAACAATTTAGTGGTATTTTAGCATAGTATGTTATATTGTTTTCTTTATTAATCAATTAATCAAACAATCACATTAAAGAGGAACACAACTTGCTATGTACTACACATGCACTTCAGAAACCCTTTATTTTTTCACATAATGTTCTCAAGTTCTCTTTTAATGAAAATAAATAAAACACTTGCAATGCTTTTAGCCCAATTAATTAATTAATCACAGTAATGACATACAGATTAATCAATTTGTTAGTTGTTAGTGTCAGCTCTAGTTCTGGTATAGTACAAAAGGCAACCCTATACTTCAGCCGTGGCTTTAAGACCAACTCCCAATTCACTTGTCGTTTCATATCCTCTGCTGCCAGAACAAAGTACACTCCATGTTCTCCATGAACGCAGCTCACTCCCCAGTTCCCAATCACCTGAATATTAAACACCTGTTCACCCACCTGGTTCTTATTAGTTGTTCTCTGTATAGTTCAGTTTGATGCACCTTTTTCTTTGTGAGGTGTTGTTTTGTATTTGTTACGACATACTAAGACATTCTATCAAGTTCCCTCTGATTATTAGTTTTTTCCTGTGTACCGACATATCCTTCTGCTTGTTTATTCTTGACCATGGTTTTAAGCCTGCCTGCTTCTGTACCTTTGCCTCTCTGATCCTCTGTGTATTGACCGTTGCCTGCCTGACTTCTGCTTTTTGGATTGTGAATTAATCCTACGCTCTGCGTATTTGAACTACTCCACCATCTGGGCCTGTGTCATATTCTTACAGTGACTAAAATGGATACAGCTCCCCTTCACCTCCTTAAGCTACTGTGGCTGTAACTGGGACTGTGGTAAACAAAAAACCTAACTAGCTGATGGATGCAAATTATGTCATCCCAAAAAACATCAAAAGACAATCTGTTTCAGTTATACAGTAAGCAAAATGTCATCATGTTAACACTCTTAATTTATAAGATTGATTTTTGTTTATAGTCAGTGAACTTTAAGCAATGCACTAGTAGAGAGTCTACTGTAGGCGGCTGCAATAATGATGTTAGCTTTGGCTTGGGGAAATCAGGGGGCAGCAGGGCTATTTGGCTAGCTTGTTTCGTTATCTATTATCTATTCCAATCTAATCTCATGGTAATATTGCAAAAATTAAGATGAATGCAAACTTTGCATTAAAATGACAGAGGCTCCAATAAGCATTTTCAATTAAACGCTCGCTTATATGCATTAACTTTGACAGCCCTACTGGTTTTTATCATAATATTAAAACAACACCAAAAATGCCAAATATACATTATCAGTACGGGTGTTGATTTCTCACACTGAGAAACTGTACCAGCACCAGCCAGTAACTACTGTGTACTACTCTATAGTTGAGGCAAACACCATAATTAAGTTTATTTGAACACTACAATTGAGTTAAATGGGGAACACTGTGAAATAGAGTTCAATCTTTAACACTTTCAAGAGTGTTACTTTAACAAAAGCACTATGTTGATAGGAACTAGTGCACATTTGAAAAATTAGATTTGAGTTTACAGTTAAGTAAAACACAATTAGGAGGCCTTCATGAGAATGTCCTCTCTCCTTTCTTCCCTCCTTCTCTTTGTTCCTCCATTACTCAGTCTCGCCCCCACGCCTGCCTGCCCTTCCTCAGCCCTGTGTTCTGTGTGATTATTAATTCATAGTTAAATTTAAACTGTCCAGACAGTAAAAATAACCCCTCCAGTGCTGCTCATTTTAGGCTTGGCAGGACCTCCACGTGTGCCCCACTCCCAGGCTTAACCCCTAACACAACACTCACACACACCGTTCCATATTGTCCATGCATTTCAACTGGGTAGAAACTACACAACATTCTAAAACTGGTTGTTTGGATCCTAGATGCTGATTGGATGAGCAGCCTGAGCTGCCTTGGTGTGCAGAGCCACGCCTACACCTGCTAACAGTTCCATCAGAAAATGATCACAACACGTCTCAATTACTATGTTGTCTGAATCATTTATTGTATTTATCCTGACATATTCTCCACCTTGCTCTAAGGCCATCGTTTAGTATGGTGTTTAAAGCCAAGCTGTCTGCTTGTTTGACTCCGAAGATTGGTTTCACTAGTACTTGTGAATACCCTTTCTTTAAGGATATTGATATACACGTAGCTTAATACAAAATATTACAAATAACTTGTTATGCAGTGTAAAACAATTGAGATGTTTTTTTTTATTTTACATTTCAGTTCATTTTTTTAAATAGCTAAGAATATTGCTCCTTCATCAGAATACGACTCTGGAGCCAGGGTATTTCATAGAGAATGACCATGAGTATGTGAACAGGCCACCAATACAGGTTAGTAGAGCAGGTCCAGATCCACGGGGCGGGGGGGGGTTAGGGGCAAAGCCGGGCAAAAAAATTGTGCCCCAGTTTTGTATCCCCTTAAACACTGCAAACGGCGTATGAATTAGATATGCCCCCCCATCGATAGAAAATGCCCCCTCAGTCATCCTGGAGCCGGTCCTGTATAGGTGACTTAAGCATTTTTTTTTATACATATAATTTACGTTATTCACCAAACATGATAAAAAATAAACGGTAGGCTATCCAGTATCCATTATCCACTTCAACTAATCAGCTCCACAAACTCACTTTACATCCCCTGCCCCTTCTGATCAGACACTTTAGTCAACTCTGCCAACCTCGCGTGGCTAAAGTGAACAGAAACCTCACTTTACCACGCCCAACTCTAATGTCCCAGTGAATGGGATATTTTCTAAGGTTGCGGAATCTGTGATGTGCTGTTGTGAAATGCAAACTCAGTTTGGCAATAGGGGCAGATAACTAGGATCACAATGTGAGTGTGAAATACTCCCAGATGTTTTACATATTTCGCATTTCTTTCCAGGACCACCATGAACGTCTTCAATGTTCTCTGGCTTCACTGAAATGTTAGAAGCCTTGAGGCAACATATTCTAATCAAAGACTTTTTGTCATGAAATTATTTGAGACTTGATGAATCGTGACTGAAGTAGTTTAATTGAACTGATACATCCCCCCTATTGCAATTAACAGCATATTGTTTATTATAATTTAGTTGTTATTGAACTTCACTAGAAAACAACTTAAACAAATTCCAGTCTTGATTTAAAGGCAGAATCGTTTCAAAGACATAAAGGAAGGGCAGTGAGAGGAAGGGCAGCAAGGGTGTCAGATTTTAGTGACAGTATACCACTCAATCACCCACGGACTCCGAAAAAAAACCCGCCCAAATGCTTTTTTTCTATACAACCCTATCTGTAAATCAACCTGCCCAAGCCCATATTTACCCAGACACTGTCATTAAAAATAGCCCAATTGGGGAGGGAAACCACCCCATCTGCCAACACTGAACGGCAGTGTCATCTGTACTATAAGCAGCACGGAGCATGTGCATGAATCGTGCAACTTTTTTCCCAAAACACTGAAGACGACTGAGATGGCTAGGATAACTGATAAGCTACTGATGTTGGACTTAATATGGAACTAGAGTTTTAAATCCCATTTGATGGGGATTGGGGTTATGTTTAAGGATGCTGGATGTGGATGAGGATATTGGATGTGGATGAGGATATTGGATGTGGATGAGGATGTTGGATGGGGATGGAGATGTTGGTCAGGGTTTGTGGATAAGGATGAGGATTTTGGATGGGAATGACGGATGTTGGATGGTGTTGGTGCATGGGAATGAGGATGTTGGATAAGGATACTGTATGGTGATGTTGGATTGGTGACGAGGATGCTTGATATGGATGACTGATAAGGAAGGTGGATGTTGGATGGTGCTGATCGAATTTGGATGGTGATGAGGATATTTGGTGAATTTGAGGATGTTGGATAAGGATGTTGGACGTGGATGAGGATGTAGGATAGGTGATGAGGATGCTTGATATGGATGGTTGATTAGGATGGTGGATGTTGGACGATGATGATAGATGTTGGATGGTGATGAGGATATTGGATGTTTTTGAGGATGTTGGATAGGTGATGAGGATGCTTGATATGGATGGTTGATAAGGATGAGAATGTTGGATGGGGATGGTGAATAGTAATAAGGATATTGGATGTGTTTGAGGATGCTGAATGTGGATGTTGGATGATGATGTTGGATGAGGATGTTGGATAGGGGTAGGGGATAAGGATGAAGATGTTGGAAGGGAATGGTGGATAAGGATGAGGGATGTTGGATGGTGATGCTGCATGAGATAAAAAATGTGGATGGTTGATGTTGGATTGAGATTTTGGATCGGGATGCAGCATGCAGATGTTAGATGGAAATGCTGGATGGGGATGAGGATGTTAAATGCTGGATCAGAATGTTGGATGAAAATGTTGGGGAAAAAGATGCTGGATAACAATGTTAGATGGGGATAAGGATGATGGATTATGGTGGGGAGGCTGGTTGAGAATGTTGGATGGGGGTCCTGGTTGGGGATGTTGGATAAGGATAATAGCGGGTGGAGGTGCTGGTCAAGGATGTTTGTGATGGATGAGGATGTTGGATGAGGATGCTGGAATAGGATATTGGATGGAGATGTTGAATTAACGTTAAAAGCGGGCTCTAACTCCCAGGTTGCAGAAGTAAAACTGTGTGTTGTTGTTGTAGCATGCACACACACTTACCCTAACACACACACACACCCATGCTGTCAGACTGGTGATAAATGGCAAGGAAAATGAAAAGGAGTAACAGTAATCTGACACCTGTAGCGCCTCACCAGGAGTAATTAAATACCTTCATTAGGTCAAATATTTGATTATAGGAGTTACTGTGGGAGCTGCTCTAGTAATGACCTGCCTCCCTAGGGATGGCACAGAGGAGAGGAGGGAAGAGAGTAAAGGAGAGGAGGAGTGGCGGGGAGAGGCGGGAAGTAGAGGAGAGGGAGTGCTTCTAAACACACAGCAGAAATGCAGAGCGCAGCATCTTACTAATGTGCTCATGAGTTTAGGCCTGTCTGTCTGTCTGTCTGTCTGTTTGTTTGTTCCTGCCTGTCTGTCATTCTGTCTGTCTGTCATTCTGTCTACTGTGTGGTAGAAAAGTCTGCATGTTACACAGGAACCTCTACATTAACAAACTCCTTCCGTCTTCCATATCTATCTATCTATCTATCTATCTATCTATATATATATATATATATATATATATATATATATATATATATATATATATATACACGTGTTCTCAACTACCTTCCTACCCAATGTTCATTTTCATTAGTCTAATTCCTAGTAATATCCTGTGCTTGTTATTCTGAAGTACAGTTACATGTTACAACAGCTAGTCAGGTGGTAGCTTATAGCAAGATCTTCCCTAAATGCTACGTTTCTTCTCTGAATCTTCATTGATTGGCTCAACCCAGCCTAGCACCTGGAGCCAGCTGGGGGGGGGGGCACTGAGGTTGTTGCTGAGGTGATGTGATGGTGATACTGTTGATGAAGCACAATTACACAGTCATAAATCACCCAGTCTGGGGCCACCACTGACTCTGCCTGTCCTGGGTCCCACACACACCCGCACACACACACACACACACACACACACACACACACACACATGTGCACCCATGTCTCCTTCAGACCCAATGAAGCGTAATCTATGTATTGCATTAGGTCATTTATGAAGTATACATATATCACCAACAAATAGGGCATTATACACTACCTCTCCATGTCCTGGGGTCTCTGGGATGTAGTCCTACAGAGGTGTGACTGTAACTGATCACACTCCACTATGCACACACTGCACATTGATATCCCACAGTGTCTCTTTCTAGTTTCCGCAACTAACTGCCAAGTGCACGGGGAGAGAACGCGCTCTCCCCCCTCTCTCTCTCTCTCTCGCTCTCTCTCTCTCTCTCTCTCTCTGTCTCTATGTCTTTCTCTGTCTCTCTATATCTGTCTCACTCTCCCTCTGTCTATCTCTGTGTCTCCTGGAATGCCTATCACATCATCAAAGCAATCATCGCCCAGGTGTTTCATGGGGGAGAGGCAGTGTCAGAGCATCAGCAGAGCTCCATACCTGGAACGGAGATACTTCAGCAACGCTCCTACTTTCATCTCACACCACGACAACCGCCAAGGCAACCGCCAGAGCAACCACCACAGAAACCGCCACAGGAACCAGAACTGGAATCCAGCATATTTCCAACACCATCACCGCTGTAACCAGGCAGACACTGTTCAGGGCTAGCTAATGGGCATACTGACTAGCATTGTTATTACTAATTGTTTAGTACATTTCTGTTAGATGGATATTATTTGCGGGATGTTAAATGGTATTGTGGAAAACTTTCCGTCAGGGAAAAGCCACGTTAATGTCCAATACATTGGCCCTATAAGGGTCATATCACTGGCAGAACATAATTGCATTCAATCTTCCCAAAACAACCTTTTCTCTGTTTAACTTCTGTGCCTAACAAAACAGTCTTGGCTGAGGGAGTATTCTTCTATACATTTCTCTATACCGAATAGCTATCAAGGGAGGGGGGGGTGTCAGCATCACTTTCAGATCCAGTCTTGGCTCCAGCTCTGATAGTTAGTCAGCTGGTGGTGTGAGAGAGACACAGAGACAGAAAGAGAGAGAGGGGGAGAGAAATAGGGAGGGAGGGAGGGAGAGAGAGAGGGAGCAAGAGATAGGGAGATAGAGGGAGAGAGAGTGAGGCTTGAATACATTAAGTGGAGGAGCCAGATGAAAACGGGTGTTACCATGACAAAGAGATGCCTCCAGCACCCTGTGGCGCCCACATCCGTGGCAGCGCTCTGCTTGCACAGACTGAACGAGAATATTCCCAGACATGCCTGCACACTCCGCCGAGGCGTACGAGGCTCGGAACGTCCCCAGAACGTTCTCCTCAGGGGGTAGAAAAGGGGGTCTGAGAATATCAGGAACCATCGAAACGAAAAAGTGAAGGTGTTAAGGGAGAGAGGCAAGGAAAATGAGGAGGAAAACAATGTTTTAGATTTGGTGTTTATAATAAACTAGGCTGATGTTGTAGCTGCTCTTTGCGCTCGGTAACACACCACACTCGGTGCCTACAAATTATAGTGCTGTGAGGAGCCATTTTCTGTTCCGTGCCATAACAGGCAAGCCAATCCACCCTATCATAAGTCCCCCCCCACCCTACACCACATCTTCCCTAACATAAGTCCCCCTCCCCACCCTGTTGACACACGCACACATACACACACACACACACACACACGCAAGTTAACCAGTGTAACAAAAAAAATAAATGCAGTTGTGCTTTGAAAGCGGAATAAATGAGGAATGGTTGAATGAGAGCGAATGAGAGTTGAGCAGGAAGAGAGAAGGCAGAGGGATTGACCCCTGAAGGCATGACCTTGACTACACATCCACCATTAGAAGCATCCTCTTCTACACATAATGCCCTCTAATTAGCTCACTATGGATCAAAGACACTGAGGGGAGTCGGAGGGTGGATGTGAGAAAGAGATGAGGGGGAGGTAGGGGTGTAGTGCTGGGTGGGCAGGAAGGGGACAGGCGGGGGGTTGAAACAGCCTCCAGCTAAGTAATTCTCCAACTTAATTGCTGGTCTCCCTGTCCTGGGATCTGTGGGTTTATTTAACTACTGTTCCAATACCAGTTTGGCTGTTCAGTCCTAAATAGATACTTTAGGAGCAGTTCAAATATATCTTAGATGTGGTGTTGAGAAACCTGCTCTGATGCATAGAGGGACTGATAGACAGACAGACAAAAGAAAACACAACAGACAAGAAAAGGGCCTGCATCAAAATGATTTGAAGGGAAATCCTGGTGTACAGCGCACACACACACACACACACACACACACACACACACACACGCATGCGCACACACACAGCTTGTTGTTCAGCCATAGAGTGCAGATGATGATTCACGCAGCATGACGAAGCCAAACCAGTGAGTGTGTGTGATTTTATCTACAGGGAAACACCAGGCTTCTCCATTGCCCCCAATTACAGAGCCAGAGAGCTGGAGTCAGCAGCAGAGTCACCGAATCCTCCAGCCTGGGAGGAAATCATCTCCATCTCGGGTGAGCCTAGAGCCGGCCCATGCCAGGGCTTTGAGAAAAGCTACTTAAACTACTGTATCATATCTGAGATATTAGAAAAAAATGACCTGATCCAGATTTTCGGAGAAAGTAGGGAATTTCATACTGTAATTTCCATGAGAGCATGTTACATTCTAATATTCTATTGAATCTTTTCAAAGATCAAACTGATACTTTACATTACTGTAAGCAGGGCTCAGTTCACAGAAGTAGAGCTCTTGAGCAGTGTGCGTGTGTGTGAATCTAGGGAGTGTGTACCTGTGTGTGTTTATGTGTGTGTGTGTGTGTCTGGCTGTGCACGTGTGCATGTGTAGATAGCTCCACCTGGCATTCTGCCTGTATTGCAGTTATACATCACAGACCACCTCCTGTTAACCGCTGTGTCAAAAAGCCTGCCTTCCACTCTGCCATATTTCATAGTTGCCTCCCCTAACCAAATTACCCCCCTCTCCCGTCTTTTCCTGTCCTCCTTACTTAAACACCTCTCCCTTGCGTGCTCCCACACACGCACTCTGATTTCAGCCTCATAAATATCCAGCAAACACAGTAATGACACGAAGAGTACACACCAAATTCTCCAGTGCTGAATCAACTCCGACAGTGTTCCATTCCACTAGGCTTCGTGGAGGTATAAGGATCCACACTTTTCTGTGTTCAATTAACACAATGTGTGGTGATAACGCTAATTTTATTGATCAGTAGGAAGTTATTAGTTTACACCAATTTGTCTTATGCTATCACATAACATACAGTGATTTTTCACTCACTGTTAGTGAGGGAAGGGTTTGGTGCCCTCGTTATTTTAACTCGCCGAGCTGCAGGTAGGAATGGAGCAAAGCCTAAAATGGCATACCTCCCTTTTCACAATCACAAGGGCTATCATCGCACTGAATCTAGATAAGACATATCAGCTGAGACAGATGATTACCTTTCTCTCTGTCCATCCTTTACTCTGTCCAAATCCCCCCTGCCCCCCCACCCCCACCCACACACACTGGATTGGACAATAACAACATAAAGTGCTAATTTGCTATTCTAGCAAGTATAAGGAGGCAGGCAGCAACAGCTTGGGTCTCAGCTGGGTCTTTGACCTCTGTGGTGTATTGCACTAACATGCTGTGTATTCATAAGGGCTCTACCATGGTGTTTAACCCCAAAATACCATTTCTGTTTCTACTACCAGGCTCGTGCCACTGGGCTATAGCCTACTTTAAAACCCCAGTGGACCAGCTCTCCCCTGGGGCCAGCTCTCAAGAGAGAAATTGAGTCGGATTTTGGGAGGTCACCGTGTAAAGCAAACAAATCTCAAATAAACTCTAAGGGTCATTTCACCATGGGGACTCTTAGGTGGTTTGTATCATGTTTGATTGATTTCAGAGAGATTATGTTTTGTTTCATATCGCAAAGCCTCAATTTCAGACTAATCGTGCTACAAGTCACTTTGAAGCTGCAGTTGCCCTTATTTATGTGTAGCCATGGTTCTCCTTGTCATTTGATGTTGTTCAGGGATGTTCCTATCAGCATTGATGAATTTTACATGTTTTAAACTACAACTCTGGAAGGTAACTATACGCAACACAATGGCTCCTCATCAAGACTTGGGTCGGAAGTGATTGAAGTGTTCTTACATGGTGATATTGAACCATACATGTTAGAACCGGTTGAGAATGATTTGGGAGACAACGGGAACTGCAAAAGGCAGATATTTTTTCCTCCAATATCCTGGTAAAACACATTGGAATATGTATTGAAAGATGTATGTACCAATTGCAAATGGACCACAAAAGTTTTATTTGGACAAAACATTAAAAAAAAACCAAGGTGTTTACATTGCTATGAGACAATTGACAAATGTGTTGGTCTTGACAGGCCAGCAGTGGACCATCCAGTAGTTCAGGAATCTGTTCATCATTTATACAAACTGGAAAATGTTGATACATTTTCATGACAAATGAGAATGTTTGTTAACTAGTTAATGTAAACTAGCTAGATTTCCAATTGCAGTGAATGATTTTGTAAGACAGCATTCTAACTCTTAATTTGCCTTTTTTTCTACACATTTCAAAATGCAAGTTTGGTTGTGAAGTGACTTTGTTGTAGTTAGATAACGTCTGGATTGTAATAAAATTGTTGTGCCCATTGATTTACCTGTAGCTGAGCCCATGCATGACTTGAAAACATCCTATGGCTGCTAACTTTAGCCAACTGTATATAAAGTGATCTGGATAAAAATGGGCCTCATTCACCAATTATGTTTTTTCTTAAATTTGTTTTTAAGAAGAGTCCTAAGCAGGGGCAAAAATCTGATATCAACTGTGGAGGGGACAATTACATGAAATTTTCTCAAGAGCAATTATTGAGGGGGACACCAAAAACAGTACTTTAATACTGTTTTAGTTTGCGCCGTCAGTTTGCTCGCTACTGTAGCTCTGAAAATTCAGCTATTGTGTGTGAACCCTACCAACATAAAACAAACTTACTGGATTAACCTCACTTTAGGTACATGCACTGAGTGCCTTTCAGACGGTAGACACAAACACAATCACCTTGCCAGCTAAGGGAACACTACATACATTGAATTGCAAGCTTCTCTAACTGACTTGAATTCAAACAGCTGCAAACACTAGTTAATGTTACTGTAGCTTGCTAGCCAACGTCAGCTAACCGCTAGCTAACATAGTGTGGCCTGTAATTCAATGCAGCGAAAATGAAGGCTGGTGACTGTTATAAATGTGTTTTGTTGTATTGAGTGGTAGAAGTAAAGAAATGTCTAACATATCCTTTGTTTGAACTAACTGAAAGTCAGCCACCAATGATAGACTCTGCCACGATGTGCCACTGGGGGAGCACTGGATCAAACCATTGTGAGGCAAAGGAGCAGGTGATCACAACCTTTTGAAACTTAAAAACACGCTATTAAACGTCTATAATCAGCACAAGTGCTTTCATTGCATATCATTAATATTATTGAAATTTCATAGTTTACAGTGATATATTGGGGGGGACAAATCATACTTTTCCCCAGGATGGGAGGGGTCGTGACCCACCCGGAATTTCCACCTATGGTCCTAAGAAAAGTCTATGTCAGATTCATGACTTGTTCTAAACCGTAGAATTGTTCGCACCTATGTTCTTATAATGATGAATCCCATTGTCCTCGTAAATTGAAAGCGTGTGCCAGTTGTTTCTAATTAGCATAGGTAAACACACCGCCAATCCCCATAAAAGGGCATGAGACTGCAGGGCCGGGTGCACACAGAAATCTCACACACAGTGGCTGAGGCTGAATCTCAAATTGCATACTTGCATAATATATAGTATGCCAGATTATTATGCGAGAAGATTGGTATGTTCCAAACCATAGTATGCTGAAAATAGTATGACAAATGTTCCTGGATGGTTTACTATTTCTGGAGGACTTTCTAAGTAGTAAGATATTAGTATGACTGGCTTGTAAGCTATTAAAACGACCAGTGGCAAAAGCCATACAGTTCATAGATGCTATTTGTAAAGTCATATTCATAAGAAACTTTAGTCAGTTTAACACAGTGCTTAATGGTGTCCAGCTAAATATTCAAACTTAGCGCAATGTTAATGCGTGGAAAAATTATCTAATGTTGAGACCAGGGTAGGAATTTCATGAGGGCCACGACAGGCATAGCCGCCGTTGCCCCTCATTCTGGTCGTGATGCCCCAAAAATCATTGTATGCCCTACAGCCACCATGGCGTTTGAGCCCCTGCTACTGTCCAAATTTCACAGTCAGCAGTCAGTTGGTTTGTTCGTAAGTTTGTTTGTAGTTTGCAACTGAGAACAACCACAAGAACGGACTACATGCAGGTAAGCAAGCTAGCTAGTTATCGATAGATAGCTGACTTTTTTCGTGCTCAACTGAAGGTGCGTTCATGAGCAACCAGGAAGTTGGAGAACACACCAGAACCCCTTTTGAGAGCTCAGAGAAGTAATGTTAGGTTTGACATCATTTGACAAGGTAGCATCTGGTGAAAGATTGAAAAACAAAAATGACTTGTGCCACACACAAATAAATCAATATATTTGTTTATTTAGGTCGTACTCATTAGCACAGGTGATGTTAATGGATATTTGCAGGTTACTTTTGTGTAACTGAGGTAATGTTAGCGTTCTGGCTCGCAAGCCTTAACGTTACTTAACTGTCAATACTGTTGCCAGTTTGTTGTCTTCATGTGAACACTCTCAACTAAAACCTCTGAAATGAAACAAATTCCAGAATCTATAAATATTTTGAGGAAGGAGTTGATGTAATTTCAAGGATTAAAACATGATAATTGAACTTTTTACATAGAAAAGCTTATACTAAACAGTATGTACTTCATCATCACCCGCAAAGTACATACTTGCAGTATGTAGTATGTAGTATGTAGCATGCGATGTGGCATTCCAGGAGCTCAGTTTGAGGAGGCCAACAAGGAGAGAGCTAGAGAAAAAAAGAAAAGACAAAGATTCTCAGTCTTTGTGTTTATTTTTCCACCTCTCTTGTTATTTTTGGTTTGGTACAGTTGTTCACCACCCCAACCATTTACAGTATATTGTTTCATTATTTTATTTTATTGTGTTCTTCAACTTCACTGAAGAACAACACATGCCTTCTGCACCTCAAGCAACAAAAATATCCGCTATGGGTGATACCTATTCAAATTTTAAACATTGTCAGGATACATGGAATCATGTCAAGGGTTAGGGTTGAAACTTTGTCATCATTGGATCTTCTAGCAGGACAATGATCCAAAGCATATCTCCAGATCCACACACGCATGGCTCACTGACCACAAAATTAAGCTTTTTCAAAGGCAATCCTTGTCCCCTGAACTACAATCCACTGGAAATAATGTGTGGGAACTGAAGGGAAAAGGGCACAAGCTTGGAATAAGGACTCTGAAGTATCTGGGTATATTCTGCATTGGTTAATGGTCTAAAATTCCTTGCTATCTGTTCTCCCAAGCCATCGAGAAGACTCAGTGCTGTTACCATGGCAAGAGTACAGTGCACAAAGTACTGCAAGAGGAAGAATTTGTTTTTTATTTTAACAACTGTATGTTAAAGTTTAGATATCCTTCATATGTTTCATGTAAGATCAAGTTAATCAACAACAATTAAATGTTTTCAAAGCCTTTTTTGCTCATTTTTATCAAGGGCGTGGAGCGTATATACTGTATATACTATGTGTATTTATATTCTGTATACAATGTATAGTATAGGTAGCTAGAGTGTGGGTAGATAGTTGAAGCTTAGAAGATGCGTAGTTGAGTAATGACCAATCATTTCTGTACAGAATGTCAGAGATCATCAGTCTCTATTTTATAAAGTCCTTTTAACATCGAAAGTTGTCACAAAGTGCTTCTACTTATACTCAGCCTTCCCCAAACAGGAAGCAACAAAAACAATTGAGGCAAAATGGCTCGGAAAAACTCACCAGTACAGTCAAAACCTGGAAAGAAATCTAGACACTTTACCGTAGTAGCTAGGAGGCGTCCTCCACGCGGTGAACTCCGGACAACACTAAATCATAGACTATTGTAGTGTAACAATGAGTGCTTGTGATTGGAGGGTCCAGAACCAGCAGAATCACACACAATAATACTTTTTAAATATTTAGAGGGATGTCCGACTGGAAAAAGGAGTGAAAATGCAGAGATGGCGAAAAATGCACAGAACAAGTTTGAATAAAGGAATTCATAACCTTCTCTTGGGACAATAGTGGCCATCCTTGCCATGTTGCATCCACGCCCTTGATTTAATTCTTCTATATCCAGACACGCACCTACAGAAGGCAGTGCAGGCGGTTGTAACTGCAAAGTGCTGGAGGCAAAGTTCAACAATGCATTTCTCAGTGCCCTAGTGTCCAACATGTTTGTACTCATTTAATTCATAATATAAACCTATTGATTTGAGGAGTATCTGAGGAGTATCCATGAGTGCCTGATGATTCAGCCTGTGTTGTGCACAAACATATGACCTGCCTGGATTTGTTATGTTCACTTGATATATTGCTTCTTTGTACTTTGCTCTTGAGGCACTTTGAGATATTGACTGTGGCAGAGTGGAGAGACGTATGGGCGTCCTCCTTATTACTCCGGAGGCTCCTAAGTTCACCAGTAAACCACGGCTTGTCCTTGCTGTGTGATACAAATGTTGTCGGTGGTATGCAGACATCCTACATACACTACAGCGAAGTAGGATGCGAGTAATAAGTGGTGTCAAGGCATTCCGAATGGCCAGCTTCCCAATGGCCTTAGCAGTCTCCTTCTGCACTGTGTCTGACGGGCTTGGCAGTTTCAAGTGTCAGTCTTTGCGGTATAGTCTTGTAAATAGTGCTGTAGACAGGGGTCCAGGATTTCATCATGCCTTGTTGGGCATTTAACTTGGTGTTTATGTCTGGGAAGATGTTGTTTAAGACTTGTGCGGTATAAATGTTCTCATGACGGTCAATTTGCGTCCTTTCAAACTCAGTGATCTGGTCAGGCACTGTGCTCACACAGGAACTGGGAGGAATGTAAACTCCAGTAAAATGTTACTAAGCATACGTTTGCAAGGTGAATAGTATGGTTTCAGGAAAACAGACTCCAGGTTAGGACATCAGGATTTAGACTGTATTGTGACGTCCCTACACCAACCTTGACCGACATATACAGTAACATACTCCACCACCCTTACTTACAATATTCCTTATTTCAGTGAGGTAATTAGTGCTGTGCAACTGGAATCTGGTTCATGGAAATGGAATAGTTTAATCAAGACTCTGTGAAGCAGAAAGACAGAGGAGTAATTTTATGTCTTTATGTCTTCGTCAGTTGTAGTACCTCTTAAATTTAGTTTTTGAGAAAATGAAAAGCGTCGGGTTGTAGAGCCTCGTGTGCAGTTTTGGTCAGCCATGTTTTCACAGAGGACCATAGCACAGCAGTTGCCTACAATTTCATGTGATTGAAGCCGAGTCCTTCACAGCCTAGCTCAAAGTCCTCCTGCATTGTTCTTTGTCCTTGTCCTTTGTCCATTTATTTAACTTACTACTTTCCCTCAAAATAGAGATTCAAGTCCATTTGGTGATTTGGTTAAATAAATTAGAGGAAATATCGGCTATGAAGAAATGCATTCACTCTCACCTTGCTTAAAAATATCATTTTTGGAATCAGTTGTTGTTTTCTTGACCAGGCACAGCACCTGTCAAAGTCTGACTTTTTTCTTCACATTAATAAACCTTAGGAGGCTCCTTCAGACAAGTAGTCTCACTACCTTGGTAGGTGGCGCCTTGAGCCTGTGATTTAGGCAGGTTTATAAACAAGTTTAAACAACGAAATAAACTAGCGGCTCTAGTATTCTTAGACACTTTATATATCCATATGTAAATAGGGCCTTCGGCTTAATTGTCCTAGTTGACAATATCTTGTCATTCTTCACATAATGTGGTGAGCAATGAATAATGACGGGTTGAGGGAGCAGGATTTATTAGGCGGCTTTCAATGGCTGCAAAATGCACTTAAGGTTTTTCTCATGTTCAATACATTTAGTTGATTAACTACTAAGGTCAACACTGAACATTGTTGACTTCCATTTTAAAGTTTGGACACATGCAGATGAGATTCCATCCGCATTTTCCACATCAGAGTTTTCATATGGCCCTACCTTTCATTCATTCTGTTCATGCTATTACAATGAGCTCATCCTTCTCAGTAAGGATGCCACCAGCCACCTGTGTTATTGAGTGCAAAAAAGAGGGGAGAGAAAACCGGGAAGGTGAAAGAAAGAGAGAACATAGAGGGAGAAAAATAAATGGAAAGAAAAAGGGATAATGGTAAAAAGACTGAGGGAGAGTGAATAAGGTTGTTGCCAAGAGCGTCTTTTCCCAGACAGTTAGAGAGATAGAGGGAGGTGGATGGCAACTCATTTCACACCGGAGCAAAAAGACAGTCAGGAAAGTCCTGTCACATTGCATTGGCATCAAAGTCAGCACACCACCGCTAGCACACACACCACCCACTGCTGCTAGCTACCTCCTCCAAGGTACAACCACGGGGAGAGGCGAGGGGATGGTAGGTGGAGGGGAGGTGTAGGGGAGAAGAGGAGAGGTACACAAACTGTATCGATACACTGTCTTAATATCTACTGTATCAGTGTCTCTTGGCTCACCCATGTCCATGGCCCTCTCCCAGTCCAGTTCACCTGGTCTCTCTATAAGCAGCACAGAGGATTACAGGGACCTCATAGAGCTAGAGGAGCCTCTGCAGGGGGTAGAGAGAGGATTACAGATGAACTATGGTGATAACATGACAGGCACAATAAGTCCCCTTTCTCCCCAGTGTGTCACACAGACAGGATTAGAAAAGGAGAAATCATTACTCTTTGTGTTGCAGAGGGATATTTTCAGGCCACATCATCAAAACGAATCAATGTGTCTCTGTGTGTTTGTGTGTAATGTGTGTTTGTGTTGTTGTGTGTGTGTGTGTGTGTGTGTGAGAGAGAGAGAAAGAGAGAGAGAGAGAGAGAGAGAGAGAGAGAGAGGGGAGCTTGCAAAGCCTACACTTGGTCCTGCACTGATGACATCACATACACACACATTCACAAACACGCATGATATGAGCTGCCCTGACATATCACACCGTGAGCCGTATCTGCAGAGCAGGGGAATCGGGGAACACAAACACACCATATAAACCCACGCACGCACTCAAACACACACAGGCATTGACACGACCACATACATTTCTATTCTGTCATTTAGACTCATCTATCCTTTTATTTCTAGCAATTTGTTTCAGTCCTCCAGCTACGCTTCTATGGAGCAGGTGAAGGCCCGGCACTGTGACGGATGATAGGGTGCTAATGTTCTGGCCTTGATCCAAGGTGTGAGTCAAACTGTGATTGCTCTATGGTATTTTACTCAGATATGGATTCACACGAGGCACTAATGGCAAGGTCATGTTACTGCAATGCCACCACGTTGAGGCGCTCAGCAGGTGATGCTAATAATTGCGGTGTCATTGTCATTGTGTCAAGATATTTCTGAAGGTCCCTCAAACTGTAGATTTTGGCATTTCACATCGACCATGTCCTCACGCATTGCCATGTATCCTCAACAAATCAGCCAGCTTGATGAAAACACACCCCCGGGGGGAACACTTGCATATTTTCTTTATGCAGATATTAGAATAGTGGTTTGAAAAATCGGTCGCCAACTTGACGAAAACTGTTCACAGAAACCTAACCCCTAGGAAATCCATACCCAAAACCCAACTAAGGCAAATCTGATCCTAGATCAACCTTCATATGCATATTTTCTGAGACCCTTGTGGATATGGTCACGCAAAAAGAGAGAACTGGCAAGACTCGGCAGACAATATATAAACCAGCCCTCTGCTCATATTGGTACACCCCAGTGCCCTTCGGCTTAAGGGTTCCTTCCTGGACAGAGGCCAATTAGGGTTTATGTCTCTTATACTGTCCAAATACAGAGACACTACAGCGGTTCAACTGTTTCTGTTGACCAATGGTAGAGAGGTGGAAGTTACCAGAGTTTAATCATGCTGATCAGGAACACCACTTCAAACCTTCCTGTCTCTGACTGTGTTCTGACTCTGAGCAGGTGCCCATCATTTTATTGTTGTTGTAGTTAATGCCCTGGTTGGGTACATAGAGATTTTCTCTCGTCTGCACTCTCTCTCATTCTCTCTCTCCCTTCCTCTCTCTCTCTCTTCCTCCCTAACTGCCCCTCTCTTATTTATTTTGTTTGTGAAGATTACAAACACACTCATACACACAAGGCTCTGAGAAAACTCCAGACTACAGAGGGTTTGGAAGTACAAAGACACCCTCAGCTCTGAGGTAAACCAGCTACAACCTCATCTACAGGAGATGCTGGTAGGAAAAACACAGACAGGCAGACGGACAAAGAGAAGGATGGGCGGGCAGACAGACAGACAGACAGACAGAAGGACGAACAGACGAATGGACAGACGGACAGGCAAAGACCGACAGACAGACAGACAGTCAGGCAGGCAGACAGACAGAGACACACATTGACAGGAGGCTTGTTAAGAGTTTTAAACACACTGAGGATTTCTCCTCCTGTTCTAGTGTTGGTTTAGAAACACTGTCCTCTCATTCCGCCTGCCTGTCTGTCTGTCGGCTGTTAGCAGGGAAAATTCTGATGTCGCTAGCATCGATTTGCTGCACGGCCCTGTGGCCGAGAAGTGACAGATTGATTGACTGCCACACTGCCAGCTGCTTAGACAGCAAACAAGGAAATGGTCCAAATGTTAGAAAACAAATTGTTTTGTTTTTTTTGCAAAAAATGTGCTCATTGTCACATCATGAATTGCAGCCTTAGGTACTTTTATTGTCTTTTATAATGCAACAAGCACATTCTACAGTCCTCATTGTGACATCACAGATACATTCTACAGTCCTCATTGTGACATCACAGATACATTCTACTGTGCTCGTTGTGACATCATAGATGCTTTCTACTGCCCTCATTGTGACATAAGGATGCATTTTCTTAGGGTAAGCCTTCAGATTCCACTAGTACTCTGTTCCGGCAGTTTTTGAATGGAAAGAGAGAGAGCGACGCACAGAGAGAGGAAAAGACGGGGACTGGTTAAGTGCAGTGAGTGAGAGGCAGGCAGTAATCACAGCTGTGGTAAAAGCTTGCTCTGCTATGCTCTGAGCTGTGTAGCGTAGCGGTAGCGTTCCTCCGTGAGAGTGTTCCTACCGCTGGCTGCCTGATAATAGCCCTAGATTGAGTAATTGTGGGTTTGAGTGTTTGAGTGGGCTACGCTTCAGGGTGGAGTCTACAATCAGTCTCTCTCTTTCTCTCGCTCACTTTCTGTCTCTTTCTCTCTCTGTCTCTCATTCATACCCAGCCAGCCTTAGGTCTCCCACACCAGGCTCTCCCTCAGCCTCTCAGGCCCGCCCCTCTCCACCACTCAGGAACGACCAGGGTCAATAACAGATGTGGCGCTGATCTGTAATTGATGTCATCATTTCAATTTGAGCTGATTACAGTGGAGAGCTGCTTCTGGCCTGACCCCGGCTGGGTGGATGAATGAAACGCTGAGTGAACAGGCCAACATGGCCCACCCCCACGCTGCACGCCACTTCACTGCCGGGCTCAGTGCCTTTCTGCAACTCTGTAATGTACATGTAATGATTGTGTGCGTTAACGGGCTGTCCGGAGTAAAAGGCTGTGTCTTTGGCACTTAGTGTGTGTTTATTATTGTGATCGTTGGGCTTCTGCCTGACGTGACTAGGGCAGAAACGGAGTCCTGGTGTGATACTGGTGACTGTATAGTAGCACTCCATGGCTGTAGAGTATCCCACCACCGTGGGTTTCCCACCACACGGCAGCGTCAGGGACCATGACAGGCTCCATCCAGGATGTGATTTGCATAGAAGACTGATCCGCATGCTCATTACAACCATGCATGTGGCATACTTGTTTTCTTGATCATTCAGAAAAGATAGTGACATAATGTTCATCTGGATTAGCATAATGGGAAGATGCTGTGGGTGCATGTGGATGCATACCATTTAGTGCAACTTTTATTTAAAAAATAAGAAATGAAAGCAAAAAGCTTTTTTTTAGGATTTTGGAAAATCCAAAGACATGTAAATAGCTTTAGGGATTCTGCTTGGGTTTTTTTTCATTCTGTTGTTGTTTCGAAGGTCTGTATTCAACAACTTATAAAACAACAGTGGCAAAAGGGGGTTCATGAAAAAGGAAACAATGGGACAAGCTATTATATAGACTAAGAACTGTGCAGAACAGGAACTCCAGGAAAGGAAGCACACACCACCGCTCACTATTTAACACCACACGTGTGATCAACTCTTAACTGTAGAATAGAACAGCTAAAAACAGATAAGAGAGCCTGCAAAAGGAGCCTTATCTTTCCCACTGTCTATGTCTGTCTGTCTGTCTTTCTGTCTGTCTGTCTGTCTGTGTGTGTGTGTGTGTGTGTGTGTTTGTGTGTGTGTGTGTCTGTCTGTGTGTGTGTGAGTGTGCGCGCGTGTGCGTGCGCGCGTGTGCGTGTGTGTTTCTCTCTCCTCGAGCGAGGAACGTGATCAAGGTCTGGATCTGTGGCTGTCGGGGAACAAAAGCAGTCTGCCTATCCTTTCCTCTTTCTACCCTCGCACTTTTAATAACATCATTAGAAGAGCCATCCAACCTGTCTCTACTGCTGGTGGCTGAGGGAAAGAGAGGGAGGTTGGGGGTGAAGGGGACGAGGGGGGGTGGGGGAGGGGTCGGGTAGAGAACAGATGAAAGAGACAGGGAAACACTCTCTGATCAACACACATTTCGGATCACTTCTCTAAGCCTGGCGAGGTTCGTCCCTGGCTCCTCCTCTAGCGTGTCCTCGCCGTGCGTTTAACTGCCATATGCTGGAGCGCTGTGACCCCGGGGGGGGGGGCTGCTCGTTTCCCAGCCGTGCCCTGGTGTGTGTGTGTGTGTGTGTGTGTGTGTGTGTGTGTCTATGGGAGTGTGCATGTGTACATGCATGTGTGTGTGCGCTTGTGTGTACACCTATGCGTGTTTCTGTCTGCGTGTGAGCATGTTCATGCCTGCGTACATGTGTTTGTTGGTATGTGTGTACACGTGCGTGCTGCGTGTGTGTGTGTGTGTGTGTGTGTGTGTGTGTGTGTGAGAGTTTGTGTAATTACGTCTTCACTGGCCAGGTGTTCTCCCACCTGTTGCAGAGCGGCAGCAGGAATGATGACAGGTCCGACATCCAC
The DNA here is from genome assembly GCA_016801175.1 of Esox masquinongy. NCBI lineage: Eukaryota > Metazoa > Chordata > Actinopteri > Esociformes > Esocidae > Esox > Esox masquinongy. The sequence continues at coordinate 51,222 of JACXGI010004201.1, forward strand.
CATCACTTTATACTTTTGTCTGTCTGTCTGCCCCTGTGTTGGTCTGATGTTTAGATTGAGAGGTATGGTAGGGAAAGGCCTGGGACCCGCCTAGATCACATAAATCATCAGTTCCATACGTAATTCCATGTTGAGCCATCTCTCTCCGTAGCCTCCAGTTATATCTTAGCCAATGCTAGAAGTGATCCCTCACTCCCTGTCTGAGCTTTCCTATTGGCTGAATCCATACCTGGGTACCTGTCTGACCCTTTGTTCCCACTACAACACAATGCCACTCTATAATTTGCCTACACCTTGTGATTATTTCAAGCCTGGTCCATCTGAAATGGTAGTTTGGATGGCTGTGTGAGAAGCTGTTTTTATGATGGTTAACAATACAATATGTCTTTATGATGGTTAAAAATACACTATGTCTTTATGATGGTGAATAATACGCGAAGTCTTTATGATAATCAACAATATACTATGTCTTTATGATGGTTAACAGTATACTATGTCTATATGATGGTAAACAAAACACTGTCTATATGATGGTAAACAAAACACTATGTCTATATGATGGTAAACAAAACACTGTCTATATGATGGTAAACAAAACACTTTGTCTATATGATGGTAAACAAAACACTATTTCTATATGATGGTAAACAAAACACTATGTCTATATGATGGTAAACAAAAGACTGTCTATATGATGGTAAACAAAACACAATGTCTATATATGATGGTAAACAAAACACTATGTCTATATGATGGTAAACCAAACACTATGTCTATATGATGGTAAACAAAACACTATGTCTATATGATGGTAAACAAAACACAATGTCTATATGATGGTAAACAAAACACAATGTCTATATGATGGTAAACAAAACACTATGTCTGTATGATGGTAAACAAAACACTATGTCTATATGATGGTAAACAAAACACTATGTCTATATGATGGTAAACAAAACACTATGTGTTTATGATGGTGAGCAATATACAACTCCGTTTCCAAAATAGTTGGGACGCTGCATAAAACGCAAAAGAAAAACATAATGCAATGATGTGAAAATCATTTATCCCTATACTTAATTGAAAATAGTATGAAGACAATATATGAAATGTTAAATTTTTTTTTATTGTTTTTGTAAAAATACATGCCTATTTTGAATTTGATGCCAGAAACACGTTTCAAAAAAGTTGGGGCAGGGGCATGTTTACCACTATGTAGCAACGCCACGTCTTTAGACAATACTCATTTGGGAACTGAGGAGACCAATTGCTGTAGTTTTGAAAGTGAAATGTTTTCCCATTCTTGTTGATATAGGATTTCAGCTGCTCAACAGTTCGCGGTCACCTTTGTTGTATTTTTCGTTTCATAATGCGCCAAATGCTTTCAAGGGGTGACAGGTCTGGACCACAGGCAGGCCAGTTTAGTACACTTACTCTTTTACTAAGGAGCCATGCTGTTGTAATACGTGCAGAATGTGGTTTGGCATTGTCTTCCTGAAATAAACAAGGCCCTCCCTGAAAAAGACATTCCATGGCAGCAAACGCTGCTCCAACACCTGTATATATTTTTATAAATGCTCCAAAACCTGATTCGTCACACCGCAGGAGTTTTCCACTTAGCCTCAATCCATCTTAAATGAGCTCGATCCCAGAGAAGGTGGCAGCGTTTCTGGATCTTGTTTATATCTGGTTTCTTCTTTGCATGGTAGAGTTTTAACTTGCATTTGTGGGTGCAGCGACGTACTGTGTTCACAGACAATGGTTTTTAGAAGTGTTCCTGAGCCCATGCAGTGATTTCCACTACAGACTCGTGTCTATTTTTAATGCATGGCCACCAGAGGGCCCGAAGATCACATTCGTCCAGTATTGGTTTTCGGCCTTGTCCCTTACGTACCGAGATTTCTCTGGATTCTCTGAATAATCTTTTAATAATATTATGTACCGTAGATGATGAGATCCCCAAACTCTTCGCAATTTTACGTTGAGAAACGTTATACTTAAATTGTTGCACTATTTGCCTGCGCAGTCTTTCACTGAGTGGTGAACCCCTCCCCATCTTTACCCCTCCCCCATCTTTACTCATTCTCTCTAGGATTCTCTTTTAATACCCAATCATGTTACTGACCTGTTGCCAATTGACCTAATTAGTTGTGTGATATTCCACCAGGTTTTTTTTAGCATTATTGTTGCCATTGTTGTCTCTGTCCCAACTTTTTTGAAATTTGTTGCTGGCATCAAATTCAAAGTGGGCATATATTTTTCAAGAAACAATAACATCTCTCAGTTTCAACATTTGATATGTTGTCTTTGTACTAGTTTCTATTGAATATATGGTTTAAATGATTTGCACATCACTGCATTCTGTTTCTCTTTACATTTTACACAGCGTCCCAACTTTTTTGGAAACAGTGTTGTACAATCTCTTTATTATGGTTAAAAATACAAATGTAAAATGTCTTAATGATGGTTTATAGTATAAAATGTTTTTACGGTGGTTTATAGTACACTATGTCTGTTTGATGGTTTATAGTAAACTATGTTTTTATGATGGTTTATAGTACACTATGTGTTGATGATGGTTTATAGTACACTATGTGTTGATGATGGTTTATAGTACACTATGTGTTGATGATGGTTTATAGTACACCATGTTTTTATGATGATTGATAGTACATTATGTACTTATGATGGTTTATAGTACACTATGTTTTTATGATGGTTGATAGTTCTCTATGTGTTCATAATGGTTTGTAATACACAACAAGTGTTTTTGATGGTTTACCCTATTCTAGCAGTGTTCTGCAGTGTTTATGCATTTTTTATCTGAATAACTGATTAAACATCATAATAGATAAAATACTTGATTATCAAAATAGTCATTAAAGACAGCAATGGTCTGGGTCTGCATGGAGAAAGACCAGGGCAGGAGAATATACAGAACAGCCAGGCCTGCCTTGCTTCTCACATCATCACGACTGACAGTACATTTCCATCTCTCTCTCTCTAATTCACTTTCCTTCCCTCCATGTCTGTCTTTCTCTCTGTGTCCCTCCCTCTCTCCCCTGACAGTTGTATCTCTGTCTCTCTGAATAAATGTTTTGCTTTTGGCATGACATAACAATGTACTTATTGCTAAAGCGTGTTTCAAAATTATTAGTTCACAAAAGAATTAACAAGATAAAAAAAACATAATGAACGATATCAAAATTATAACAAACAGGACAACCAGTGACATTAGTAACATAAGTATTCTAACCACTCTCTCTCTCTGCCACAGATGGAGAAGAAGACAAATCTCAAGAAATACACACACAATGTCTCTCCCTCTCTCTCTCCAGCCTCTCTATCATCTCTCTCTCTCCATCTCTCTCCCTCTCTCTCTCTCCAGCCTCTCTATCCATCTCTCTTTCTAATGCATAGAGGAGCAGAGAAAGACACACATGGAATACTACACTCAAGCTGCAATTTAATTTTCCTTTAACCCCCCATCCCCCACTCCCACCATGAGCACCCTTTCCAGCCCCCTTTCTCCCCACTGTGCTGCCTCTTGCATCTCCTCAACTACTCAGCAAGACCTCACCAGCTGATCACAGGCTCTCTTCACAAGAAACCAATTCACCTCAACAACCATTCATCGCTCCACACCAATATTCCCCTCCCTCCATCTTGCTTGCTCTTCACGCAGCCTTTGCTCCAACTTTCTCTTATTTCTCTCTCCCTCCCCTGCTTTTTATTCAGCCCTTTATTCCTTCATTATTCCCTTTATTCTTTTACTTACATTCTCCCTCCCTCTCTCTGGGTTGTGGCTAGTGGCCAGACAGTAAGTCGGGGCAGAGCAGAGTAAAGCTGAGAGCTGGTGAAGAATCTGCCCCCTTGTGTCCATGCTGGCAGTTTGTTTTGGGTACTGGCTGGGTGGGTACTGGCTGACTGGTTACTGGCTGGGTGGGTACTGGCTGGATGGGTACTGGCTGGGTGCTGGCTCAGTACTGTCTGGATACTGGCTGGGTATTAGCTGGCTTGATACTGAGTATTGGTTGAGTATTGGCTGGCTGGATACTGGGTACTGGATACAAGCTGGGTATTGACTGGGTACTGGCTGGGTGGATACAGGGTATTGGCTGGGTGGATACTGGGTATTGGCTGGGTACTGGCTATGTGGATACTGGGTATTGGCTGGGTACTGGCTATGTGGATAATGGGTATTGGCTGGGTACTGGCTGGGTGGATACTGGGTATTGGCCGGGTAC
>JACXGI010004202.1:0-55554 GCA_016801175.1 Esox masquinongy
CACACGCACACTCACACCCACACACACACACACACACACACACACACACACACACACACACACACACACACACACACACACACACACACACAGATCAGAGCCAGCATTGGTTAATAAATGCTATATATCTTATGTGAGAGAGTTTGTAATCAAATATTTAAGGCTCACTTCAAGAGAAAACAGACCTGCTCTCAGAACGTGGCTACAAGCCAGGTGGAAGTATAATGAGAAACTTAGTCAGTCATACACACATATAGTCTCACTTCAGCATCATGGATATTAGTGCATGCAAAATCACCTTCAGAAGTCCTTTCCAGAATGTATAAACACTGGCACTGCCATTAATAAGCAAAGCATTTCTATATATTTTCTTAAGACAATTTTCACAAAACACAACATTGTCAAGATATAAACAGTTGCTTCGCTAAAAGTCTACAAGGGAGGTTGAAACCACTTTCAAGTTCAACTGGCTCCCTAACTGAACATTGTCCTGACCACCCTACAGCACTGCTTTATTTACATCCAACGTGCCTTCTTTGACCTCCATCTTCTCCTCAATACCCCGAAAACTAAATGTAAGCTCTTACTTCAACCTGCTTGCCCCTCCAAACAGCGCCACCAAGGCCTTGGTATAGTGCTGGACTGCTCTCTCTCATTCCAAACTCCTGTCACCCACAGTTAAAGTTACAGAACTGGTTTCATTGTTCTTTAACAAGAACAATGTTAAAGAATCCTAGGCAGAATGACTTCACCCAGTCATTCTGCCTAGGATACCCTTCTAAACACTATTGTCCTGCCAATCCCAGACTAAGCATATGTAGTTAACAATCTTGCCAGTAAAAGTTCCCGAAGTATTTTTTTTTTTTATCAAACCAGCATCTACTTTGTAACCTGCGCCATCTTTAACAGTCATCACTGTGACCTTTACCCTCTGGTCAACTATTTCAACAGTAACCTGCATGTTGGTTGACAACTCACTCTGGTGAGTCACAAAGCCCCACTTACTTTCAGCTGCCATTCATTTCAGCCAATGACTGGAACAATTTGGAAAATACTCTAAAACCTGCCCTTTTCAGCACACTTTACTCTTTGAAAAACACACTGACAGCTGGTTAAAAAACAGTGATAAAAAAATAAAAACATTGCCTGTCTGAGTAAAGAAACACACTCACACACACACAGACCCTTACCTGTCGATGCTGATGGCACACAGGTTGAGGATGCTGGCAGTACACATCATGACATCCAGGGTGACGAAGATGTTACAGTACATCCTGCTGAAGAGCCACGCCCCTCCAACCACCTGGACAGGTGACACACAGTGACACTTCACAGGTGTTCTTCTGTATCATCATCACAATCACCAACATCAATCTTCATCATTAACGACCAAAAACGCATCAAATACAAATTGTTTGTTTGATTTTCTTCAAGCACATATTTGTCAATCTTTGCTGTTCAGCAAAAACGTAAATATTGAATAAAGGGAATCTGAATGAACAAATAAAACCGTGAGAGAGGTTCGGCACACTCTCACAGCCACATTTGTTTTAGAGCGTATACTGCTTGCTTCAGGCCATGCCACGACATTTTAATAAGTTCTGCCGCAGTCGAAATAACCCAGGCCTAAACACAGGCAAAACCACACAGGTGTTGGTGTGTCTCAATGCCCCGCACCACTTCCCCTGGAGACACCGTTCTACAGTCCACTGTCTCCTCCTATTTAAGCGCCTGGTTTGGGTCTGGGTCTGCCCTCTGCGGAGGCAAAATGCAAACGGATTGAGCCGTCTGCATAAATGGCCATCGGCTGCCACCTGCCCCCTAAACGGATGTCCCGCTGTAGAGGCATCCAGGCCAAGGAAGCGTGCAGACAAGACCAGTGCTGAGCTCTCCCACCCACCATTCAAGAGAGAAAGCCAGGCAGTACAGAGAAGACGGGCGATACAGGTCAATCATGGCCTAAAAGAGCAGTTTAACGGTTGTTTTTCCCTACGCTAAAGTCCTTAGCAACCAGCCATCCATCCCCAAATGAGACTAACAAGACTGGGCTCACGACGTCAAGTTCTACATAATTGTAATAATAATTGATCACTTTGCGTGGAGTGTGTATTTTGTCAGTATTTTGTCTCGTCACTAGTGTCGCACCAAGTCAAATTCAGGGCAATGTGTACATGTGCTTAGCGAATACAGGTGATTCATTTGTCAACGGTCAAGCATTGCGCAGGTTGTTTTATGTTCTGGGGATGATTTTCTGCATAAAGATCAGGAGAACCTGATCTTTGTCAGGTGATCTGAGCCGGAGCTCAACTGAGTCATGCAGCAATTCAGTAATGAAAAACTCACAGTCGGGTCTAGATTGCAATGGCTGAAAGGTTGTGGAATGGCCTTGTCAATGTCTGGACTTAAACCTAATGCTGGTGCTGGCCAGAAACAAGCGATTCACGCTCACACCTAAAAAGGTTGCTGAGATAAAGGAGTTCTGCATGGAAAAGTGGGCCAGAACTCTTCCACGGTGAACTGAGAGACTGATCAACAGTTACATGAAGTGTTTGGTGGCAGGCAGAACACTGCCAGCACTATGTCAGCACGCAGTCAGTAAATCGTCAGCACAGTCAGTACACAATCAGTACACAGTCAGTACACAGTCATTCAAGTTCCATTCCATATTTAATATTATGGTTTGCTTGTGTCAAAATGGAAACATAATTTTTAACAGCACTGGATAAAATGATCGCTCACACACACACTCTCTCCTCTCGCACACGCACTGTCCGCTCTCACACACACTCGCCTCTCTCACACACACACTCTCCTGCCACACACACACACTTCTCTGATGGCACTGATTAAAGGTCTTTCCTCGGGTTGTGTAATATGTGGTAACTCTCTGACAGGGACAAATGTGTTCTAAGCCGCATCTCCAGACGGCTGGATTTCTGGCCTCAGATGGAAAACCCACAAAGGCCCCTACGGCGTGGTTCTACAACGACAGGACAGTACACAGTCTGTAACCATTTTGGGAAACCATTTTGGGTTCCTCGGTGGAAGCGGTTCTTTATGGAAACGAAAACCTTTTATGGGAACTGCTCAAGAACCCTTTCAGGTTCTAGACTGCACCTTTTTTCTGAGATTGTAGTATCCGGCTAAATAAACTTGCTGTATCTTGTGATATGCCTAGCACAGAACAGGTGTAGGCACAGCCAAACAGCCGAGGTGCCCCCCTGAGAATGTCAACAGGGGGGCTTTCATATACGGCAAATTCATTAGAATATATTTTCAATGAGAACATGGAGGGAGATGTGCATGAGATAATGGGAAGCTGAGCAGCAGGAAACCTACTCGTGGATTTGTCGAAAAAGTTAAACCCTACTGTACTTTACTGTACTGTACTTTACTTTTCTACTGTACTTTTGTCCAATAATACGAGCAGTTTATTTGTTCAGTGAAGATGAATCACAAAAACAAAAAGATGCAAGGAAACTACACAATAACCAATTACAAACTATGTGCTTTTATTTTGGCAAGATTCCGTCAAACAACCAGCGTTGCAACCATTTCTTTCAGCATCTGTTAAGTTGACGAGGGACGAACGGACTACCACACACACCCACCCTCTGTTGTGTTGGGTTCCAGTGAGACACCCTACATGCTACTCTGTTCCCTCCCCCTGCAGACACTAACAGAGCATAATAGCCACGGCTCAGATCTGGGGGCGCAATGCATGTCACCCCACAATGTAACCTTCACACCTGGCCTTCTACTGCAGTGACAGAGAGCTGTAGGACAATCATCTGTCGCTCTTAGGTACACTAGGAACATTCTGACACACACACACACACACACAAACACACACACACACATACTCTGACACGGTCTCATCAGTCTTCTTTTGAAGTACCCCTGTGTTTAAGGCAGCTGTCCCCAGGGATCCTACCACGTCTGGTTGGAAAGCACTATTCTTAAATTAATAATTATTTATTTATGGAAATTAGCCCTGTTGCTAACAGGGTGAATGAATGGTGTTGTATTTTAGTTCATTCGTTTGTTGGTCTTTGACTCCTAGAGCCCACTGCTGGTCAACCTTTCTTCAATTTTGTTATTTGAATTTCTCTTCTTTTTCATTTTGCTCCTGAAATTCGCCAAACTTTGGCTAATCTCTCTTTACATACTCTTGCCTTCCCTAATTTTTTACTTCTAACTTTTCTAACGTCTTTAGCCTCTCTCTAAACTGACAATGAGACAGTATCAAATGCAACTATTGAAAAACACTCCCAAAATAACTACGAGTCGGTAGAATGCATGTCTTTTCAGGTTCTAGGGCCGTCAGTACACGCAGCTGCTTGCACGTTAATTACTTCCATTCATGAATGGCCGAGTCAATTATTAAATGCAAATGAAGTCGTTACATGTTATTTAAAATACAAAATGCTGAGGACCTGAAGACACATTATTGGGATCTGACTATATACTTTGCAGTGAATAACTGTCATTCATTAGAATTATCTATTGAGGACACTATTATTAATTAGCTAAGGTGTGTCTGCTCTTCACTATGAAAATGTTGGTCTTGAAACTAGAACAGCTGTTACTTTACTCTGCACTATTTCCACTTAGCTCTCGTAATGAACGTCGTCTAACCTCCACTTAGAGGTAATAGAGAATTACACACTCAGTGGTTGAAATCATGAATTATATCCATGGCTTTCTTGCTTAGTGGCTGAAAGCCAAGGAACATAAGAGCGTATAGGACTGGTATATACAGTACTGTGCAAAAGTCTTATACATTTGAAAGTTGAACTAAGGCTATTTATTTGGGTAGTGGGTGTATGAATAAAAAAAATAATAATAATAATAAAAAGAAATTATATATTTTTTTTTATTATTTATTTTTTTATTTTTTTATTCATACACTCACTACCCAAATAAATGACCTTAGTTCAACTTTCAAGTGTATAAGACTTTTGCACAGTACTGTATTTACAATTCACCGAACATTAATGTCAGGCCACGGAAGACTGAAATCATAGTTAGCCTGTTTTTAAGGCTTGAGCCGGGTCGGATTTAAGCTATAATCGACAAGAACATGCTGTATACTCCACCTTTAAGCTACATGGATGCAGCTCGCACCATGGTGTACGTACCACCACGACCCCACCATGACCCCGCCACGACCCCGCCACGACCCCCGTTGCTTATATCTGACCCTGCCATTGGGTCTGCTACAGCATAATTTAAATAATTGGATTTAATATGGTGTATTAAATTTATAAGAACCCGAATCCCTTAGCAGGCAAGATGAAAAAAATTAAGCTAAATTACTAAAATGTAAGTGTAGGGAGGATGTGAGGGAAGGGAGAGAGGGACAGGTTGAACGAAACAGTCTTTGTTTTTCCGTTACTGGCTCAACAACTACTGAGTGCGAGGCCATCTGTCAATACCCAGCTATAACGCTCCAAATTCATTAAAGAAATTATTACCTGGAGCTTTTAGAAATATAAAATATGCAATTCCCAAATTCACTTCCACCACCTCCAGTTCACTACAGTGAATAAAAATGTCCCCCACAATACCTTCCGATCTAAATTAATAACAATTCCCACAAACAACAGTGCTGGAGAACAGAAATATAATATTCCTGTATAAATCAGCATACCATATGAATGATCAACAGAAATTCATTACATGTATTTTCCCCCCTTTGCTGCTTAAACAGAAAATTACCACTAGTGAGTGGGAGGGGGGGTAATCAAAACACATGTTTTGTAGATACAAATGTAGTACAAACATTCTGGTCTTCATTTTTCAGTTTTTTGCAGTATGGAGGTACCTTGTGAGGTGTTCCAGGCCCCTATCATGGGAGGCACCTTATGAGGTGTTCCAGTCCCATCTCACGGAAGGCACCTTATGAGGTGTTCCAGTCCCATCTCACGGAAGGCACCTACTTGTCAGGAGTTCAATGTGGGTTCAACTGAACTGAGCGAGCTCACAGACTGACATGTATGTTTGCCACAAATCCAGGTTGCACGTCTGTTTGTGCTGTTCTGCCAACTGCTGGGGTCAGGGCCGTGACGAGAGGAGCCAGAGATACACCACCATCCCGAAACGGTTTGGTTGATGATTTCCCCACTAACCTCCCCCCCCCCCATTGTGTGTGATCATACAGTTGTCACGATCGTGAATTTCATGTTATTGCAACATCATTCACTTTTTAATTAAGCGTCTTTGACAATGACTTTCATTCATTTTGTAATCCCTTCACGGCGCGTACCCACTCGCAATGCAACATTTAAGCGTGCCAACCTCACACAGTCATGGATAATTAATAACAGCACCCCCATCCCAACCCAAGCCACCCCTCACCTCCAGGTAGACGGCCCAGGGCATGACCAGGGAGGCCACCAGCAGGTCAGCCACGGCCAGGCTCACCACCAGGTAGTTGGTGGTGGTCTGGAGGGACCTCTCCCTCACCACCGCCAGACACACCAGCGCGTTGCCAAACACGATGGCCAGGATGAGCAGGGAGTAGAGCATGGCGTAGTAGTTACACACCGTCCTCCCCCCAGGCCACCCGTCGGAGGAGTTGCGCAGGAGGAGGAGGTCTTCCGGAACCCGTTCCGAGTCGTTCCAGAAGAGGCGTTCCGAGCCGTTAAACATCGCCATGTGGACGTCCGGGTGACATTGGAGAGGGGCTGGATCAGAGACCTGCACAAGAGGGAGAGGAGCAGAGCCGGTGACGATCACATGACAACCCCAGGCAGTGAGACTGTCACGTGTGATATGACATCTCCCTGCAACGCAACATCAATCTCTGCTGTCTGATACAAAGCTGTTACACTGCAAAATGGTGTCAAAAACACCACAACCTGAACAACGTCAGATGTCTATGATGTGGCCGTCGGCAACCAATCTAATTTATTCCAAGTGAACTAAACGGGACCAATAGCTTCCCACATCCAATCCACCTCCATACCGTGAACTAAACAGCGACACTCCACGGCTCTCAAACTCAGTAAATTTCCCTGCGTCCCGATACAATATACTGATAATGCACATAAATCTGTTAACCACTACTTGTATATCATTTTTTTCTATTCATTGACCATCTGTCATTATTTTGTATGGCACATGCTATTTGCATGTGTTTTATGTATTACTTGTGTAGTTAGGATAAGTTCTGTTCCTGAATGCTGTCTAACGCTGGCATTAACACTCCGCCATGTAAAATTCTGAGTGTGTGAAAACAAAAAGAAAAAAAGAATTAAGGCAATTCAGATTCTGACCATTATAAATTGGGCCATTACCACAAATGCAATATCCTGTTGAGTGTGACAGATCAGGCATGGAGACCTGGATATGGGCAGATAGGATCCCAAAGTCCCAGAAGAAATCCTGTAGGCTTGTCTTCAGGCCAAAATACATCTGGTCTCAGTCAACAAAATATACTAGTCCCTGACGTTGTTCTGTTTATATTCCAGGTGGTTTTAGAGCTCAGTGTAAATCTAATGCTGTAAAGCTGTATGCAACGAAGACGGTGGCTTCTAGAAGTTTCTCTTTTCCCCCTGACCACCGCGGAACTGAGCACCACAGCAGACTCAGTGACATTTGGCACGATCATGAATTTCATCTTATTGCAACAGTATTCACTTTTTAATTAAACTGTTTTGTTGATTATTTCCCCATAATCCCCTCATTGTATGTGCCCACTCACTTGCATATCGGCGGATCAGGGCTTTTTGTTCGACGGCTACAATGCAACATTTAAACACGTTAATGTAATTCAGTCATGGCTTATAGCCTTTGGCCTGTCAGGCTAAACTCTCTCCTTCAGGGAGTTAATAACTCCAGCCAACGCTGAGGTGCTGAGTGTCTGAGTCCTGTTCTCCTTTCCTCCCTTTCTCCTCTCTGGCTGCCTTCTGGTCTCTGGCATCATAGCCTCTTATCTATCTCTCTGTCCCTCCCCATCTACCCCCCCCCACCCCCTGCTCTCCTTTTCTATTCTCCTATTGATGGCTGGATTCCAGGTATCAGCAAAATGGTAATATGTACCACCCTGCGGTCCATATCTCTGCTCTAATGATGAAGTAAATTTGTTATGGGTTGTCCAACACTTACACCTGACCCTGTGGTAGGTAGATTAAGTTAACCTATAAGGACCTTTCAGTACCATTAATTAAACTCATTCCACCTTTCATATCTGCAGGGGAAGTGAACAATGGCAGCTGAGAGCGGATTGGAATTCAGCCCACAACTTGTCTCCCTCTGTTGCTCGCCTCTCCCCTCCTTACCTTTTCTACCCTTTCACCTCCCCTCTTCTCCTCCTGCTTAGTTGTTCCACAGAGCTTCAATTATCCCTCGCCAGTATAAACCTGGCTGTCCCATCCTGTCTCTTTGGTCCGCAGATATAAAGACTATGCTGAGTTCCTTTTACCCATCCCTCTCCATTTCCTGGATTCAGAACAGAATCTATATCCTTCTCTATTTCCTGTCTTCTCTTAATCCCTCTATATATGCCCTCTGTGTCTGTTTTGTTCCTCACTATGTCCTGAACATCTATTTTCTATTCCTCTCCATCCTCCTCAACATCTATTTTCTATTTGTCCCTATGTTCTTATTTATTTTCATGCTGGGTAAGAATAAATGACACTGGAAGTGGCAAGTATGGGCTTAGCTAATAACAACGACACACACGTCAACAATGGAATATTGATTGCAACTAACACTGCATACTATACTATACTATCCTATACTATACTATACCGTACTGAAAAAACAATAAGGCATGTCGACAGAACATATTACTGGTTGGAGAACTAGACCAATAAACGGACAATGGTGAACTTTAAAAACGAGCCTGCTAGTTCTTCTAGCCAACTATAATTATACATTGAAAACAACCCAGAGAGCAAAACTGGTCTGGCTTGCGGATGGTCCGCCGACGAGGCTCGACCTCGGCAGGCCACTGAAAGTGTAACACCCAATGGGCGCGGACGGGCCAATGACTCATCACTGACTACCGGCTTGCAGATGGTTTGCCTACCGAGGCCCATACAGCAAATGCGCGTAACTCACGAACACATGCTGCAAGATACAGTAGTGCAATTCTAAGGGCGAGAGGATGTCTTTCAGTTGACTTTCATTGAATGTGCATGTCTAAAATCCAAAGACCAAAATCCCAAAACAGTCCTGGTTTTCTAATCTTTGAATTTGTTGTCTCCAAACAGTCACCTCAATTAACATTTATATTTTTCCAAGTTATGAGCATATTGCTGTCCTCTGGAATTTGATGCTGCAGCTTGTCTGACGCAGATGTGCTGTTTATCTGGTTCAGTATCTCTTTTTTCTAGTCCTGTGGATCGCTGTGACGACAGAGTGACTGAATTGCCTGATTCTTTGGCGCCATCTGGGCAATGCCTGACACAGAGAGCAATCTTAATGAATCCACAGTGACCGCGTGTGAATCTCAAACCAAACCCTATCCCCTACACACTTGCTTGGAGTGCCCTCCATGGTAAACTGTTATTGACGAAACTCCAAGGGTGACTTCCACAAAGGGTCTAGGGGTTTAATAAAGGCATCAACTTCGGGACAGACTCTTGACTTGAATGATGAAATCAACGGCCCACTGTTCCTTAATAAAACGAGCATGAAAATCAGATTTACAAATTCCACTAAAAATGCACATGTCAAATCCTTTTCAGTGGCAATAGATTATTTTGTGTCAAATGCACAAACTCAAAAATAAGGCAGTGCTTTATGGGATTCCACTTCACTAGCTACATGCTAGCGTAGCCTGCATCGCTGCAGAGTTCCTCAAAGGGGCCATCGGAGGGTCAAATTAGCCCCTAAACCCTTGCTCATTTTCACTCCATCAGCTTTGGGACCCTTTTGAAAATGGCGCTAATGGAGGGCAGAGGTGGGAGTGGAGAACAGAGGTGGTCTTTTGGGATTTACCTGGTCATTTCATTATTTCCAAGTGGTTCACTACACTGTGGTGTCCAAGTCATGTGATGAAATTCCTAGGATCTCATTGGTGCAGCCCTCCCCATAGGTGAGCAATTGATATGCAATCCCAGTGCTGGGCATTCTGCCCGGTTCTGGCCAACCCCTAGAGCTTCTGAGAGACAAACTAGTAGGTAACTGAAAGGCTTGTTTTGTACAACACATTTTCGACAGTACATGTATACACATTTACCACACTTCCACCAGAATCTATAATATAATCCATAGTATAAGGTATTTTTTAGAACGCGCTGGACGTCTGCCACCCCTAAAGCGCTGATGGGCAGGCCACTGTTTTATCTCGTGCTGTTGTAGAACAGACTAGTCCTATGGAGATTGGCTAGAGTAGAACAGAGCCAACTGGGTGGCAGATCGTCCAAGAGCACAGAGACCTGATGACTCGATACACTTACTTCCCTCTGATAATAAACACTTCTATTACCGGCCAATGTGCATTTAAAAAATGACTGCGTGTGTTTATGTCCCTCTAAATTTCTTTTCTCATTTCTTTAACAAACAACCGTGCGCTCATGGGAACAGAGCAATGCAGGTTTGTTCTGTTTAATAGCTCTGGTTGTGCTAAAGTACCAAAGTACTAAAGGTAAAAAAAACACTTCCAGACAGCCCAAATACGCGGCCTAAATAAAGTAAACGTCCAAAGACTACATTTACATAAATGGTTTACTTAACCAAAATAACTGGATTGACAGAGCAAAGGCATCGAATGCGTTTATCCATGAATACATAGCAACATTTAAGGTATTCTGTATATCCTTGAAAAAGTGTTAAATTATACAATATTCAATAATTGATTCTTAATTATTCATTATCAATTACATATGCCTTTTTTAATTTTAATCAGTCTGTCTAGATCAATTTGGAGACGCCAGATCGCACCTGCAGTTCTTGATATTGTTGATGTGGTCGGAAAAACACTCTTTGTCGAGACGTTCTCATTTGCATTTCGGAAACCTCCACGCACACCTTTTAGGAGAAATTCATTCGAACCAATTACAATCCTCGGTAAGATACCACTTTCACACACCTCTCGAGAGATTAGGGTCACTCCCAGTGACACAACCACAATTATGCGCGACGAATATATAAAGCCAACATGCATTCCCAAATGATATACTCAGATGGACCACATGCAATCCAATTTATTACAAAGTAAAGGAAATCAATTAAAAGTAAAATATTGATTAACAGATACCAAAATAAATACTCAATGTAATATGTTTAAACGCATCGGAATTATACTTAGCAGGCGACCATAAGCGTTAAAACTTGTATGTAGAACTGGTAGGTTTGTCATGTGTGCGACAGCTCTACCTTTTAGGCTTTTCCAGCGTAGAATGCTTGTAGTGCCATCAAAGAATCCCCCCGTCGTAAGGTAAAAGTTGTCCGGTCTGTTTTCATCCACTCCACCGGTACCGAGAGCTGGTGGGCGCCCATTCTCAGCGCGCTCAGAAAGACAGTGCGAAACTGAGCCTCATTAAGTGTCAGGACTTGATAGTCATCCAGTAGGCTACGATTTTTTCTCCTTTCTTTAGTTATTCCTGCTAAGCCACTGATCCAACAGTCCCAAGCTCGAGTTGCGCTGACGACAGGCGCGGCTGAGAGTGAATGATTGGAACGTGATGGAGCAACACAGACTCGATGAATATGGGCTTCAGGGATGACGATTAGCCTGCCGGGTTGTGATTCATCTATCTGGTCAAATTAGTTTATGTCATGTTCAAGCAAATGTGTGATTTAAAGTAGTTTTGGTGATGTAATTCATTCACGACATGCGCAAGTGGAGAGCACAACGCAAACTATAGGCTATACAACGTCCTTGGCTCTCAAAGAAAAGGTTATTAATGGGTTATTTGGCTGTCCTTGTGGGAGAATCCTTTGAGCAATCTTTTTTTTTGGTTCCAGCCACAACATTGTAGAACCCTATCAAAATAGATTCTACCTGGAACCTAAAATGGGTTCTAATTGGAACCCAAATTCGGTTGTATTTGGAATCAAAATTGGTTCTACCTGTAAAAAAATGCTTCTCTACGGGACAGCTAAAGAACCAGATTAGAAGTTTTTCTAAAGTGGACGAAAATTATACATTCGTCACAAACGGACTGGAAGGGGGTGTGGCCAGACCTATTTCAGGATGCACGTCCAATTTACCCGGAAAGAGCAGTTGCAGGAGCCTATACAGGACAAAGCCCAGAATACATGTATTGCAGTCGGCCGATGATGCGGTTGAGTCTTAAAATACACTGCACCTGAGCCAGACCGTCTGTAATGTGTGGTCGACAAGGTGAGATTTCCCTAGCGCTTGTGCTAGGCCTTTAGTCTAAGTTATTCGTAGTTTTTTTTGTTTTTTGCTTAAGAAACATTCCATGGTGCAGACTTCATTATAACCCCCAAAATAAACATTCACGGTTTGCGAGCAGTGAAGGGGAGGGGTAAAAGTCTGTTCACATTAGGATAACGTATCAGCTGATTAATAACCTCAATTCGCGAAAAAAACAAAAACGAATTGGCTTTATGCAACAGGGTCCATGTGCCCTTGAATACAAACAACCATTTATCGTGATTATCAGCAACATATTTACTCGTTGTGTAACTTTGTTTAGGTGGATCCATACAAAGATAGTGAATAATTAACATAGGCCTAACACACAGGTGGGTGAAATATAAATGCGCCCAACCAAATGATGGCGCCTAGGGTGAAATAATATGAGAAAAAGCTGTTTTACAAAGCATACTCGGATTTACATAAAACTATACATTTCATGTTTGTCTTTCACAATCAGGGCAATCAGGCCACTTATTATCATTTCTATATTTTCCTGTTGTTTTAAACCTGGTTGTTTTATTTTATATTATTGAACGGATCTTACACCTAACACCTTACTAGTTATTTTCATTAGAAGTACCACCGTTATAAAGACTTTATATTCCCCTTCTGTATGTATGTGCTTCTAATGTTGCTGGTTTTGAAGTCCCAGGTAAGATGGCTGACAAATCGCTCCGTTGTGATCTATCACATCAGCCAATCTAGAGTTCTAATATCTATGGATTTAAACACCTGGCAGCAATGATGCAGCACTACTGAAAGGAAGTGGCAATTGGAATGCAGAGAGATACAGTGAGGAATCCTTAAGGAACGTCGAGTTTCAGCATGTTAATGCAAGGCCTCGAGGTCGCAAACACATTTACACAATTCCTGGAAGCAGAACATTTCCCAGTTCTTCCAAGGCCTGCATATTCACCAGACGTGCCCCTGAGCAAGTTCGGGATGCTCTGGATCGACGTGCACAACAAACACCGAGAGGATTCTCATCCAAGCCTCCGCTCGCCTCAAGCGCAGGTTCCTATATTTAGTATTGACAATTAAGCTACTTTGTCGCTATATTATTTAGCAACTCTTCAGATCCCCCGGCATACATTTATTGGCAAACAGTGTAACGATCAATTTCGGCTATTTTTAAGGTTCCCATAGTTTTTGGTTTCCGGTTGTGTGTGGTGGTGCTTAGTTTTCGGCTGCTGCTTACCTTGTGTGTGCTCCAGTCACCGCCGCCCCCCTGAAGCCTCTCGAACTCCCCCGCTGCTACAGACGAGGAGAACTTGACCTTACTAGAGCAAAGAGCGTTTCACGTACAGGCGCAGATCCACCCCAGAAACAGAAATTCGCCTGAAAAACAAAAACAAACTATCACAGCTTGACAAAGTTATTTTCTTGCTACCAGCGACGGCTTCTGGTCGGCGGTGTATAGGGGCAGTGCCAAATGGTGACTGGATTTTTATATCAACATGTATTGCTCCCTTCAAGCAATCAATTTATTGGTCATATAAATCAATATATAGCTAGTACCATTTATGTCCGTTAACATGCAGGGCAAAAATATAATAATTTCTTCAGTTTTACTATTTTCCACATTATAGAATAATAGTGACGAGAGCAAAACTATGAAATAACATACATGGAATCAGGAAGTATCAAATAGTGTTAAACAGATTAAAATGTATTCATATTTTAAACTCTTGAAAGTAGCAACCCTTTTCCTTGATGACAGCTTTGCACTCTTGGCATTCTTTCAACCTGCAGCCTTACCCCACATCCCCTAATGTATATTGTTACATATACCCGCCATCTGTTGTGTAGCCTACATCTTACTATGCAGTAGGATAAATCCGCAGGCTTCAATCCCGAATAAATTGGCTTGTGCACGAATGGCAGCATTTAATTATATTTTCAGAGGCCTTTTGTCGTCTGTCTGGTTATTTATCACGCTGTAGCACAATAGTGAGTAGGAAGCACAAAAACAGAAACGGGAGGAAAGTAAGAGTGAGATATGCGAGAGGCATTTGAAGGACTAGGACCAGGTAGAGCGTCAGAGAGAGACCGTATTGATACGTACACCGTATTGAAATCCACGACAGTGAGAGATGCCAACCACATGCAATGAGAAAGGAGGAAAATTATATGCTGACTGCATATAATTTCATGCAGTCAGACAGGCGTCTATGCTGACCCCTATCCAGTGGACAGACTGCTACGTGACAATCCCCCGAAGTGGAGGGAATTTGAGTCCACTGTTCTGCCATTGTACGACTGTGTTGCCCTACGCACCAGATTAGATTGGCCTTCCGAGAGAGCGAGAGAACTTTCCTCTTGAATGAGGGATGTAGAGACCTTGGGCTAGGCATGTGTTTGACAGCTGTTTAAATGTCACAGTTACTCACAGGCCATCGACATCGATCGGCCGTGAACGCTCACCTGAAAATGGACCGTCATAAACAACAGCTGCGTAATTGTTTAAGAACGACCGTAGTTATGTGGCGTATAAAACAATGCTGCCATCTTGTGGCTAAACAGGTGAATTATAAACAGTTTCACTAAACTGTTCTGAAAACGTAGGTTATCATTGGGAAAACACAACATTGTTAATTGTTCATGAAGTAAACTGAAATATTAATCAATAAACTAAATAGTTATACAATTATATCAATAATAAATATTTGCTTTATCTCAGTTTATGATCTTCTCCATTATAGCTCTGTGTAACCAGTTAATAAAAACCAAAGACAAATGACAGAGAAACTGAAAAAGCACTTTTGAATAAGCAGATTTAATTGATAACTGAATATTTATTAACTCAGAAACAGTACCTCAAAATGTCAGTCCTAAATAACATGGATATATAAGGGTGTTTCCCTATGGGAGCCTGCCCCCACTCGGTCCCGGGGGGAGCTCAAGTCCTGTAGGTTCTATCCACCGGATCCGAAACACCCAATTCAAACTATTAGCAGGATGGAAAGCTCAATCGGGGACCTTACAACTAGGGTTGGGGAGAATGGTAGCTCTTGAGAAACAGTGCTGAGCTGCCCCTTTACGATTGGTTGGGGTCTTCTGTTGCAATACCTGTAGAACGCAGGGGTTCCGGCGCTGAATAACTCAGACTCGGGATTTGATTTGATTACAACTTTATTGTTCCCAGGAAGTGTCAGTGAGAATAAATGGTTCACATGGTTGTGAAGGGACTCAATTTCCCTGATGTGACGCCCATTCACTGTATCCCCCCGGGTAGTGCCGAGGTCTAGGAGAGAGAAGAGGACAGGGAGGGACGTGGGTAAAGGACAGGGGGGTGAGAGAAGCAGGAGCAACATGGAAAAGAGGCGGGAGGAGAGAAGGTGGAGCGACATTAAAGAGGAAAGAGTAGAGGAGGAGTGACAGGAGGAAAAAAGGAAGAGGAGAATAAGGGGAGAAGCAGCAGCGACAGGGAATGGATGGGGCAGGAGAGGAGAAGAGAAGGAAGAGCGAAAGGGAGGAGAGGAGAGAGACAGGATCTTTTAGGCCTTTCTCATTGTGGACAAAAACCTCACCCTAATCTTAACGGTACTCCAGGGAGTTTGAGGTGTGTTGTACCTGGTGAAGCCCAGCTGTCGGGCGATGGCCAGAGCTTTGAGGCTCCTGTTGCCCCTCTGGCAGTGAAACACAATGTTGTCGTCATCTTTCCCCGGAGACTGCACCGCAAACTGCCGTTGGAAGTGTTCTGGCGACAGCTTCAGAGATTCCTCCAGCTGATCCACTGATGCGCGCGCACACACACACACACACACACACACACACACACACACACACACACACACATCATTTGAGAGATTGCATGTGTGTGCCCGCACACACACACACACACATCATTTGAGAGATTGCATGTGTGTGCCCGCACACACACACACACACACACACACTATTTGAGAGATTGCATGTGTGTGCCCGCGCACACACACACACACACACACACCATGATTTGTGCGGTCCACTCACGTGGGATGTTTACAGCATCAGGAATGCGTCCGGACATGAACTCATCGGGGTTGCGGACGTCAAACAGCTGAACACTGTGGTGGGATAACATGTTCCTCAGCTCCTCGTAGCTCACCACTGAATCTGAGGCACATTGACAGAACATAGTAACCCAATCTATCATCAAGATGTCGTTCTCAAAAGCCTCACTAAACCTGGACACACCACCCATTGCTTTAACGCTGTTGGCTCAACCGGGACGTCTGGAACCTGCCGGAAGGGACCCACACTCTGGACTTCTACTTGACTTCTGCTAAGAGGGGCCAAAGTTGTGGGCCCCTCTTAGCAGAAGAGGGGCCCACAGTGTGCAGTGAGGCAAGGCGACTGAGTGCTGGCCAATTACACCTCCCTTCACTTAAACCGTGGGCCAATCAGCAAGCAGGATTCAAACCCTGGCATGGCAATGACGCAGCTAACTGCACGGCAATGACCTTACCGCTGCGCCAACTGGAGCAACTCAACCTACAAACACCCATCAGTTGGTTAAACCACCCTGCCCGTACACGTCAATCAGTGACCCGTACAGACCACGGGTCACGCAGCCGAGTCTTGGACTGAATGTCAGAATGGGCAGAACAAAAAAACGTTGCAACTCCGAACTGGAATGTCACTTCGCCAGACGCGTTGATCCCGGAGTCTCAGGAACAGCCACACTCAGTAAAATTTGAGCGGAACGTTTTCCTCTACGTCAGGGCGCTTGATGTCAACTGAGCAACTTTTGACTGCCACAGTGCATCTGAACATCACTGCACACCGGGTGGAGCTCTTCATGTCTGCCGCTGACCCTCTGTTATGCGAATGAGTCTCGCAGGATTACGTGCCGTGTCACAACGTATGGAGTCTCAGAATGGTTCCAGGAACATTACAGCGGGTTTCCAGTTTAGGGGTTTCCTGCAGAGATCTCCGGACCTCAAAAGGAGCATCTTTTTGGATTAGATGGAATGGGCCGTCTGATCTGCAGAAACTGATCAATGTCATTGCATTAGCATGGACTAAGATCCCTTGGGAACATAACAAACATCTTGTAGATGTTACATGCCCCAAAGAATTTGATCTGTTCTGGAGGCAAAGGTCTACAACCTTGTGTTATGTTTACCTGATAAACTGGCCACTGCACGCAAATGGAATTCAGGGAAACTAAACTGTTTAGTTGAAATTAGGGTTTCAGACTTGGAGCTACACATGTTTATATTACTTGAGCATTCGCACAAACAGTCAGTAGTAAAAATATTTCATCAAATGAAAGAAACTGCATGGCAGTAGATCAACCAATTCTCACACAGACAGACAGACACACACACTTTTATGAGAATGTCCTGGTGATGTCTGTCTTCTCAACATTCTACACATGTTTGAGGTTCTATCTAGAATTGCTGCTTTTAGGTTAATCACTGTTACTCGGAGCTTGACAAAGTGGGTTAAAAGAAGCTGCCTCTGGTTCACTGTGTGCTAAGGCAGCATGGACTTGAAACCCTACTACTGTCCTTTCAGCAAGAAACACATTAAATTCAACTGTTGCATGGCTAATATTTATTCATTGGACTTCCAATTAAACTCTTAGTCTCCGAGGTCTGGAGCCTGCTGGTTTTCTTTTCTAATCGATGAAAAAGTATACCTACCCCAACCTGCAGTCCAAGGTCTAAATTAGTCCATATTTAGAGGGAAAGACAGAAAAGTATGAGTATTCTGGAAAAACACTGCAAATAACTTTAGCATTTATTTTGAATCCTCATTCCAATGAAACATTTGTTATATAGGGGTTTATATAAAGTAGTCACACCGAACAAGTATAGGTCCGTAAATAATTATTAACATTACTCTGATGGGCCGCAAGAACCATAACAGGTGTTAACTTTAGCCTACCAGAGTTGTGCGAGGACTCGCATCTTACGGTCGACGACGTGAAATTACACCATTGCCCTCTGGTAAGGAGCGAACGTCGGCAGCTGGTGTTTGCCGCAGTCAGAAATGCTCTCCGGAACAGCAAGCCCGACACCATGTTTACCGCAGATTGGCTCTTGTCGTCACCAAAGGAACGCACTGTATTGACTGGCTTCACGAGCTAGTCGTAACCAGGAAACTCGGAAGTGAAGTGGGAAGGGTTTTGTTGTCTTCTTTTTTATTACAGAAATATAGCTAAGCAGTTACGGAACGGGGTGTGGTATGGCCAGTATATGATGGTTAAAAGCGGTTCTTAGGCACAACGCAGGCAGAGCCCCATTAAACAGCAACTTAGCCATGTAGTTTTGGCAATATACCAGAAACCCCCTGAGGTGCCTTGTCATGAGCATTATCACAAATTGACAAACTATTTCTCAAAGAGGCAGCAACGCAGCTAACAATCAGAGCAAAATTAGTATGAACATACAAATACACTATATTATAAAAATTGTACATGCATTATAGCACAAGAAGAGATCAGTAATTTCAATCATACCTTTGCAAAATACAATTATCTTATTCAAAGTGCGTTGTCTGTCGTAAATTTTATAGAGTTAATAGGGTTTTACATTTATAATAATCTCTTTGGTTTAAGGGGTAGGTGTGCTAAAATCTGTTACGAAATCAATCGCCATTAAACTATAATGTCCATCGACTAGAGGCAGTGTGTTATGAAAGCCATGTATATTACCATATTCTTACCAGACCAGACAGCCTATGACTTGCACTTTGACCCTGGTCCTGTGACTGCAACAAGCCCTAGCTGGCCCCACCTCGTTTTATTTAACTGAGACTTTGGCTAAACACAGTGCAGTGGCTAGCTAATGTTAAGTATTGCTGCATTTTTTTTTTTACTAACATTTTTAATCAACAATCTAAGCCATCTAAAGTCATTGTGTCTGCCTGATTGCATGATTGCAAATTTGTTTAAATATTTACCTGTTGGTTTGTTACCCACTGTATTTCCAAGCCTCAACAGTGTAATTTAGTTTCAATTTTCTTTTTATTTCAACACTATTTTCAACCCCCATTCTGTCATCAGTAGAAGGTTGATAAAATTGAAGGTTATAAGTCCCTATAGCTCGACTTGTTGAAATGCTCTGTCCTTGGTCCAGTAGGTTTATTAGGTTAATAACGGTTCACTTTAGGAATTAAGAAGAATGTTTGCAATACATTGCTATTAATAGATGTGCGGACAGTTATTTCACCTAGAAGTCGCTTTCCATGCTTCCTCATTACTAATGGCCACAGCTTCTGCATCTCTTATGTCAGCCACATGGACGATGGGACTATGTTGTGCCTGCCAGGTCAGTCACCTTTACAATGTCTAGGAGGTCTCTGGATTACCATCCGTAGAAGGGGTCAAAGCCCCACTGTACTGCTGATGAAAAAAAACAACTGTGGTGTCAATCAATCAATCAATCACATTTATTTATAAAGCCCTTTTTGCATCAGCAGTTGTCACAAAGTGCTTTTACAAAACAACCAGCCTGTAACCCCAAGGGGAAAGCAACAACAGTGATGAATTTCAACTGATTCCAGTGTCAACTGATTCCAGTTCCTTTTATCCTGCTCTGTCACTTTATGGAGCATTGCTTTTTAAGGTTTGTTAAAACTTTCCACAAGCCCGTCTGTTTGAGGGGGTATCCGGAAGGGTGAATTTGCCTAACCTTTAGAAATTTGCATAATCGTGCTCTCTGACACTAAGGTCTTTGGTCAGTTAGGGCACTTGGCTGAAAAACATAACCAAGTCTTCTGCAATTCCTTTCCAAGTTATAGGTACTTACGGGAATGGCCTCTAGCCACTGGGGATGGAACATTGAAGGATCACTCTAGAACAGTGTTTTCCAATCCTGGTCCTGGGGACCCCAAGTGGTGCACATTTTTGTTTTTGCCCTAGCACTCACACACCTCATTCAAATGATGCCCTACCACTTACACACATGATTGACGTAATCAACCTATTATCAAGTCTTAAATTTGACAGTTTTTCAGCGGTCCCCAAAGGGAAAACA
Organism: Esox masquinongy; assembly: GCA_016801175.1. Taxonomy (NCBI): domain Eukaryota; kingdom Metazoa; phylum Chordata; class Actinopteri; order Esociformes; family Esocidae; genus Esox; species Esox masquinongy. Next base: position 20,314 of record JACXGI010004202.1, read on the forward strand.
GACTATTTCTGGCTTAGGGGTTAGGTTCAGGGTAAAACATTTAATTTGGGGGTTAGTCCTAGAAATAAAATTGGGGTTATTTTTAGATATAGACATTTGGGGGTTATGGTTAGGTGTTAGGGTTAGATTAGGTTTGGCATGAAGATTTGGTTATTGAAGTTAAGACCAAGATTAGGATATGGTTAGGATTAGGGTCAGGTTTAAGGTTAGCTAAAATAAGGTGTAATTTATCTGGTCCCCACAAGGATAGAACAAAAATATTTTGTTTGTGTGTGTGTGTGTGTGTGTGTTGGGACAGTTAAGCCTTTTGTTTTGTTACGTGGTCGAGTGAGTCACACAGAATGTGCTAGGGACAGCTGAAAGACCAGAGAGAGATAGTTGAGAGAATCAGTGCAATAATAAACCCACATTTTGTAATCCAGTATTTAATGCTGTAAAATTCACCATAAGCTGTGTGTGTGTGTGCGAGAGTGTGTGTGTGTGTGTGTGTGTGTGTGTGTGTGTGTGTGTGTATACAGTACAAATCAATAGTTTGCACACACCTGCTCATTTAAGGTTATATCTTCATTTTTCTTTACTATTTTCAATGTTGTAGAATGATAGTGAAGACATCAAAACTTTGAAACAGCACAATGTTAAATAGTTTAGATGTCACATGGAATCATGTAGTAACCTTAAACAAATCAAAACAAAATACATTTATATTTTAGCTTCTTCAGAGGTAACCACTCTTTGCCTTGATGATTGCTTTGCACACTCTTGGCATTCTCTCAACCAGCTTCATGATGTAGTCACCTAGAAGCTTTTCCAACAGTCTTGACTGAGTTCCCAAGTACGCTGACCACTAGATGGCTGCTTTTCCTTCACTCTGTGTTCCAACTCCTCCCAATAAACTGATGCAGCATTCTATCACTCTCTGATTCACAAAGTCTCTGCTGAACAGTTGATGTTTAGATGTGTCTATTGAACTCAGTGTGGCATTTATTTGGGCTAGAGTGAGTGTCGAGATACCCTTGCCTTTTTGTACTATGCCATGTAAGTGAATGGTTAAGTTAAATAACTTGTTGGTCACGGGCTACAGTAGCCCACTCACACGTGCTTGCACCTGACAAAACCTAACAAAACACAAAGGACCAGATCATGGGGCACTCTTACTGGACAGTGATCGTGTCCCCTAAACCTCACTTAAAAAATCCTACAATCCCTAACCCTATTTTAGATGTACCTTCCGAGACGACTGCTATGGATTTCGCAGGCTCATGATGAAATCCTAGACTTTCTAGAGCAGTGTTTCCCAATCCTGGTCCTGGGGACCCCAGAGAGTGCACATTTTTGTTTTTGCCCAAGCACTCACAAACCTGATTCAAATTTAAGACTTGATAATAGTTTGATTACGTCAATCATGTGTGTAAGTGGTAGGGCATCATTTGAATGAGGTGTGTGAGTGCTAGGGCAAAAACAAAAATGTGCACCACTTGGGGTCCCCAGGACCAGGATTGGAAAACACTGTTCTAGAGTGATCCTTCAATGCTCCATCCCCAGTGGCTAGAGGCCATTCCCGTAAGTACCTATAACTTGGAAAGGAATTGCAGAAGACTTGGTTATGTTTTTCAGCCAAGTGCCCTAACTGACCAAAGACCTTAGTGTCAGAGAGCACGATTATGCACATTTCTAAAGGTTAGGCAAATTCACCCTTCCGGATACCCCCTCAAACAGACGGGCCTGTGGAAAGTTTTAACAAACCTTAAAAAGCAATGCTCCATAAAGTGACAGAGCAGGATAAAAGGAACTGGAATCAGTTGACACTGGAATCAGTTGAAATTCAACACTGTTGTTGCTTTCCCCTTGGGGTTAAAGGCTGGGTGTTTTGTAAAAGCACTTTGTGACAACTGCTGATGTAAAGGTGTTATAATTTTTGTGATGAAACCAGGATCACACACACACACACACACACACACACACACACACAGGGGGGCAGTAAAGGACAGGAAATTACCCCCACTCACCCATCCCCTCATCTCTCTAAAATCAACGTTTATTGGCCACAGTCACATTATAGCAGATCTTCTCATGGTGTTTCCGGCTACTGAACAAGGCAGTAGATAATCTGATGATGAACGGATAAAAATAGCGACGATGACATGAGACAAGAAGAAGCAAGTCACAAACGATACACGTTTGCTGTCAGGCATTAAAGTAACACTGCATCAAAACATGGAACAAAGTAACAGATATACAGTAAATAACTCGAAATAGACCCATGTTCAGCACATCTAGTACAAGTTGAATTTGGCCACTCTATTGTCAGCGTACGTACATAAGTACGCAAAATACGCTGGGGTGGAGACATTTCTGAGCGCACCATCATGGAGAAATTTCTGAGCGCACTGGACTAAGCGCACCATCATTATTTACAACAAAAGTCATGGCGCTACAATGAGAGGTGAGAGTCCGCCTATTAATATATATACACTAGAGGGGGTATAGGATGGGTTCCATAGTACTTCAGCGAAGTCTCCCTCTCTTCCTTTGCACATGGGACGACAGCGTAGACAGGGCCGGCCCTAGGCATAAGCAACATAGGCGGTCGCTTAGGGCCCCCGACCTCTAGGGAGCCCCAGTCTGCTAGTGAGCCCCGGGCCAACAGGGACAAAGGGGCCCCCAAATCAAATTTTGCTTAGGGCCCTGAAAAGGCTAGGGCCGGCCCTGGTGCATGCTGCATAGACTTAATGTGTGTGTTAGATGTTGATGGGTGTTTGTTAGGTGTGTGTCAGTGCGTCAAGGCCTGGCGCCATGGACATACAGTAGACAGCCTAATCATTTATTAGATGCTCTTGTCCAGAGTGACATAAACTTGGTGCATAATAAGTGGGCAACAGACAGTACTTATTTAGGTACTCTTTGAAGAGATAGGTTTTCAGTTGTTGGTGGAGATTCTGCTATCCTTGCCTCACGGAGAAGGCTACCCTGCCTCCTAGACTGTCCAAATAATATACTTTAATATAGATAATTTATTTGACAGAGACAGAAAGATGCTTACATTTCAGAATATGCATCCAGGCATTTTAGCCACATCATAATATACATTGATCAGTGCTATAATTACAGCCACTGGAGAGTAGGGCTCCCATGCTCCACGCCCTCTCAGAAATTATGGTTCAGGAGGTGAATTATTTTCCCCAAGAGATATGGGCTTCTGCTTGGGCACAACAAACTGTAAACTGAGCTCATGGCGCATTTTATTGTACAATTGTACAGAAAACATTTTGCATCAATCTTTTTCAGGAAGGTATCTCAATGTTTCATTTACTTTGCTCTGCATGCTTCTGTTTGGTTCCTATAGATTAAATGCTAAGGAGTTTCGTGTCAAAACCTTCCCGTACCTTGAATACCAAACCAGCCCCTCTGCCCTATGCACTTAACAGAATGTCCTCCATGGTCATGTTGCTGACAAAAGTTGGAGGTTGACTTCCAGAAAGTGGCTAAAGATTTATTAAACACATCAACATCAAGACATACTTAATTATGACCTGAATGATGCAAATCGTGTTCCACTTTTTATTACTTAAACAAATATGAAATTCAAATGAACAAATCTCTCCTATCTTTTTAGAAGACATAACCTTCACCAACAACAGAACAATTCATTAAGCCTCAAAATCAGACAAACAAAATGCACTGGTCATATAATTAAGCATACTTATCCATTATTTAGCATTAACTGAATAATAACGCGGTGCCTTATGGGATTCTACTACTGCTGGTGGAGGCAGCAACGCCGCACACTCGCTAGAAGGGGCCACTTCAGGGTCTAATTAGCCTCTACATCCATGGTCAGTTTAGTTCAACAGTTGGGACACTTGTGTAAAAGGCGAAGGCGTGCGTGAACGCGCAAATGGAGAGCCGAGGGTGGAGAGGAAGCCAACGGGGTTCATTTAGGATTCAACACAACAATTCAAATGTTTTGCAACAATTTGGGTCTAATGAACACCCCAGAAGTTCCACAATTACTGCGTTTCGGGTCACCTATATTGTAGACTAGTTTAAACTATGGGTTTCCTGCCATGTTAAATGTGATGTGTATATTTACAGAGATTGTATATAGATCTAATTGGAAATAAGTTTCTACAAATGAATCCTACAATTTGCCCATCATGTCTGCAATCTAGGCAGTATAAAACATTAACAAGTTCCGTTCCAGCCTGTGCAAGTCATTCTTTATGACCTTTATTTTTAAGGCATGGAGATTGTATTATTGGCAGAGGAGACACAACAGTTTTAGCCGGCTAATAAAGCAATTATTAACTGTAATGTGACGTGTGCAAATATTGGAACGCACCCAATATTTTTGCAGAATGTTCATGATTTCTCGCGATATTTGCGGTACAGAAGTGGTACGCATTATAATGCAGGGTTGTAAGAGGAGAGAGCGTGCAGAGCTTTCTGTACATCAGCGCTTTTCCGCTTTCTGGCTGCTCTCTGGTGTGTCCGGGGGAGAAAGCGGAAGGAATATGGTCGTTCCATCTCGCGCCCCTCCCGCTGCAGCACTGTCATAAAGGAGCTCTAGAGCGGGTGTCTGGGGCTCGGGCTCGTACTTCGTATACTGAATTACCAGGATTACTGTCTTTCCCGTTAAACGCGGTAGTCCCTATAGCAGGAGCGGACCGTCACGGGAACAGATGGGTGAGATGAGACGAATTATGTATTTTGGGGCTTTAAATGTTGTAAGGCGTCGACGTAACGTTTTAACTGGTATGCTACAACCGCCCAAGCAATGAGATACATCTGGAGACAGCGAATATAATATAGGCAATGTTCCCGTTAACTGCGTGTCCTGATCACCATAACTCGATGCGTGGGCGTGCAAAAAACGCGTTGTGCGAGTGTGAATGGCTATGTGTGTTGCCAGTGCTGCGGAGTCAGACAGAGAGTAAGACATTGATGAGTTGCAGATGTTGACACGTTTACATTTTTATCCTTTCCCCTCTAATCATCTGCTTGCTTTTGCTGAAAATTAGTTGACTGTAGTTTTAGAGTTACTGTGCAGGAGCCACCCACCTGATCTCTCCCACCTCCCCCCACTGTTGCCTTTTTGAACTAAAGCATGCAACCTCTGTTTTAAGTATTTTTTCTGTCTTCTAGCGCAGATATTGCAGATAGCTACAGTACTTCACTGAGTAGGGTGTGCTTACTGTTACTGAGTCGGGTGGTTGCCCCAACCAGCTATGTTCAGATGTATTCACCATAACTGTAAGTTGCTCTGGATAAGAGCATCTGCTAAATTACTAAAATGTCAAATGTAGTGGCGCTCAATGGTAAACCCGGGGAGGAAGAGGTTGGGGACTGCTGTTGTGTAGCTATGCAGGCATGCAACTTCTCTCTGTGCTTTTGATCTCCTCCCCTCTGCCCTCTTCTCTTCTCTCTTCTGATGTATAATACACTTATTCTCAAAGACTCACACACACACACACACACACACACAAACACACACACAGCGCTTCTGACATCAGCTGAGTCCCTCTCAGACTTGGAGTCCTGGTGTCCATGGTAACCAGACACCTCTGCAGAACATGGTTACCATGATGATAGGCAGAAAGTAATTCTCTAAAGGAAATCTCTTAGCACATTGTAGGCAATGTCGTAGCAATGTTAACTAGCTGTGCTGACTAAGATCTTGGCTTGAATCTAAGTTTTAGATTTAGAGGACTAAGGACGGATCTTTCTCTACTCACGCTGACTTGTGTAGCTTTGTGATGTTGCGGTACTGGGTTTAAACACTATCTCCGCGTACCCCTCACACACCCTGCACACTCAGTGGTTTGGGAAATCAAGTGGCAATTAATGTTGCACATGATATTTTTATTCATTTATTTCCCTGATATTCAGCCTGGTAAGACAAATGAAAAAAAGATCAATTCGGGCTTTGGCTGGGCCACCCAAGGATATTTCACAGACTTGTCCCGAAGTTATTCCAGCGAGGTCCTGTGTGCTTGAGATCAGGTTTTTTTCAGGGACCGCTATGTATTTCGCTCATCTTTCATCCTTCCTTCATTAAACGGTACAAATTTGTCATAATTCTCGAACATTAACTTAACAACGTTGGCATTGTCACTATTTTTAGAATGCCATGGTACTTTTGCTTGTTGTTTACAATGTGAGAAAAGGTGGGTGTGCCAAACTTAGTGGAAGGCTAATACAGCCTGGCTTGACCTATTACTGCACCAGTCCAGCCAATGAAAAACTGCATCCCTGATTCTTCACATACTTGCCATTCCTAGGCAGTCGTCTCAGAAATCATTTGGATGATTTTTCCAGGGACAAAACACTGCTGCCTGGCCGAGGAACTAGAACGAGTGGAAAATACAACCTATAAATGACTGGTTTGGTCGGTGTCTCTCTGTAAGGAAAACCACAGTCACATAGTCCACATTGTCATAGACCTGCTGTTAAGTGTCATAGACCTGCTTTTAAGTGTCATAGACCTGCTTTTAAGTGTCATAGACTTGCTTTTAAGTGTCATAGACCTGCTTTTAAGTGTCATAGACCTGCTTTTAAGTGTCATAGACCTGGTTTTAAGTGTCATAGACTTGCTTTTAAGTGTCATAGACCTGCTTTTAAGTGTCATAGACCTGCTTTTAACAAATTTTTGCCCCTCTCGAAATACAATCTGCTATTGGGTTACGTCCTAACTACCTACTACGTCCCCAAACAGTGGTCTGATCACGTCGTCCAATCGAATTGTTGCAAGCGGCAGCGGGGCAAAATTCCACCGGGATGTTGTCAAAGTTAATTTTACATACTGAAGAACTGTAATTTCAGTTGTGACGACAACTCAGCAGCCTCCGTCGCTGGCTGTATGGGAGCAGGCCTGCGCCCCCCCTGCCCCTCTATGCTGCTTAGGCAACAGGACAGTTACACAAAGCCCCAGGCCACACGCGGGAACATATCGACGGCACAATCTAGAATGTGACATATTAGCATTCCGAACTTTCCAAATATGAGAGGAGAGGTTCCCATATCGCATGACATTAAGCAATACTAGAGACATTAAGCAATACAAGACCTGCCATGTTGCGTTTAAGGAATGCCCAGGCGGAATCCTGCCCATGCACATCCATGTGAGGAGTTTAATTCTGACGTGGATCAGGGCTGTTAATGGGTTGAATAAAAGAGGAGGTGTATGATCCTCAGCTACATATTGTGACATGAGGCCTGGGGATTCAGCCTTGTGGTGTTCATTGCGCGCCGTTGTGTTAGTGCATCAATTGAGACGTTACATTGAAGTCTGCTCTTGTCTAGCATGACATGAATGCACTTTAGTTGTGTTATGGATGTGTTTAGGTATCCTTCACTAATGCAGTGTGTGCCTGTGATAGCATGTTGATGAAACACCTAGATGTGTGTGTGACGCCTTACTGGTTTATTGATGTGTAGTCGAGATGAATGGTTACCCAAAAAAACACGCGCGGTGGAAAGATACATATCCTTTTAAAAATGAATGGTTCACCGCTCACTGTGTGTACCCATTCAACATTTGGGAACCGCTAAAGTGGGCAGTTTTGTCTGAACGCGAACAGGATGAATGAATGGCTGCCCTCCTTCCAGAACCGGAATCTGGGAAAGAGGGGGCGGAGTCTGTGAGCCGTATGGCTATAATGATTGGTGGCTGGGAAAGAGGGGGCGGAGTCTGTGAGCCGTATGGCTATAATGATTGGTGGCTGGGAAAGAGGGGGCGGAGTCTGTGAGCCGTATGGCTATAATGATTGGCGGCTGGGAAAGAGGGGATGGAGTCTTTAAGCCGTATGGCTATAATGATTGCCGGCCAGCTGGCTCATTAGTTTTCATGCAGTGTGTGTCATAAAGCCCTGCAGCCAATCAGATTCTGAGTGTATTTTCTGAGAGAAGATGTTTGTGCGCTTCCGACTAGGAATGTGTGTTTTGATTAGAAGAAAAGAGGGAGGACATTTTTATCCATACATGTGTGCGGGAGTGTGTTGTGGTTGGGCCTTGTCTAAACCAATAGCAGCTGTGGGAGGAAGGTCAGTATAGAGCTGACCCATCCAGTACACAGGTGATGACACAGGGGGCGTGCGTTGTCCTTCTGAGTGGGAGTTTGTTATTCTGCCGGTTTAGTTCACACACTTTTCTGGTTCTCTTTCCTTTTCTGTCTGTCTCTCTGTCTTGTCTCTGTCTGTCTCTCATTGTCTCTCTGCCTCTGTCTGTCTCTCGTTGTCTCTCTCTCTGTCTGTCTCTCTGCCTCTGTCTGTCTCTCGTTGTCTCTCTGCATCTGTCTCTCATTGTCTCTCTGCCTCTGTCTGTCTCTCTGCCTCGGCCTGTCTCACTCTGTCTCTCTGTCTCTCTCTCTCTCTCTCTGTCTAATTAAAGAAGGCAGATAAGAATAAATAGGGGAGATTGAAAGTTTCAGGGGTTTAAGACCAGAGAAGACGGGCAGTTGAGTCATTGCTGTTCTCCCTTTCATTTCATCGCTTCTGTTGTAAGTCCACCACCACCCACACTCTAACTAGAGGGATCTCTGCATTGTTGTGTCTTTTCTCGAATCAGGCTTTTCTGTTCTGTATCGACCCGAGCTGCACACGTACCCAAAACAGGAAATGACACAATCACGTCAGTCAATGGAATAAGTAGACTGCAGAACTCTCATATTAGGAGCAACAAAATGTTAACCACATCTGTGTTAGGCCTACGCCTTAATGTATTTTACTGTACTTGCTAGCCATTACATCTAAAGTCTAAATAGTTTTGTGTGTGTGTGTGTGTGTGTGCGCGTGTCTGTGTGTGTGCGCGTCTGTGCATGCATGTGCGTGCGTGTGTGTGTAGTGGAGGCGGTGGTAGAGTATAATTATGAGGCTCAGCAGGAGGACGAGTTGAGCCTGACTCTGGGTGACATCATCACCAATGTAACAAAGGATGATGGAGGTTGGTGGGAAGGAGAGCTACACGGACGCAGAGGGCTGTTCCCAGACAACTTTGTCAGGGTGAGTAACAAGAACAACCGCACACACAAACACACTGCAATTTAGATTGGTGTTCCCTGTTTTCGGGGTTAGGAGTTTCGCTGAAGCATGTTTTGTGAATTTCCTGGATGGGAGACCAGATGCTATGACAAAAAGACATACAAACACATAGACACACCATCGCAGTGGTGTGAGGTGTGATGGGGGAAGCATCAACTTCCTTGTCAAGTAGAGGAAGTAAAAATGTCACAAGCAAACATTAACACTGTGTCATCTTGCCATCCTGTGATCTTGAAAGGTCATTGATACAGTTTATCTACTGTAGAATAGAACAGATCAATAATATAGTTAATTTACTGTAGAATGGAACAGGTAAATAATAAAGTTTATCTACAGTAGAATTGTACAGGTCAATAATATAGTTAATTTACTGTAGAATTGAACAGGTCAATGATCTACTTATATCCCAGCACAGTATCACAGATTTTTGTGAAATTAACACATTGCTTATCAGAAATTTGTGACAAGCAAGCAAAACCTTGCTCGTTCACCAATCACGTGTCTTGTCATGTTGACTAAACTCGCATTTCAAACGGGAAGAATTCTCTGAGAGGTTAGTGCCTGTCTGTCATTTATCACATTTATCTTCATTCAGGTGAGATCTGTGAAAATTGTGTCTTGTACAAGAAAAAAAGGCCCTCTTTGTGTGCATGTCACATATTTCTGACAAGCAATTTATGCCTGTTTTACTACAACCTATGATACTGTAGGATAATCTACAGTAGAATAAAACAGGTAATTGATGTACTTTATCTATATCTATATGTACTTTATCTATATCTATATATTAAATATTCAGTTTTGTTTTCAACGTTTGTGTTTGTCCAGTTTCACACACTTTCTTGTCTTCAAAGTGCCTATTTGTGATTTTTTGGTTTTGTTTCATTTTACCACTGATTTGGCTCATATCTTGCTTTAACTGTGTGGCTCTGCTTAGCTGGCACAACTGACCGTCCTTCCGTAAGAATCTCTTCCGGTCGCGTCGTAAAACAAAACTTGCCATACAGACTAAATCCAATTGATTGTCACAATGGAATGATTTCTAGACTTGCAGTGTCTTGCAACCTCAATTAATGCAGGGCCTATATCAATGAATAGTAAACTACAACTGCTAGAAGACGTTGCACATATTTTCTTGCGTAACTTCAATTCTATGAAGGAAGAGGCAGTGAGGCAGTGTTTGTTTAAGAGACTAATTTATGTTGAGCATTCAGTTGCATATCCTTCGCATCGAAGTAATTACCTGAGACCCACTGATCCCACCAGGTGCTCTGGGTCTTTTCTGGTGATGCTCTGCCGGGTTTGTACTTCAGCAATATTCAGGTATTATTTGGTTTGTGTTCTTTTTGCCTTAAGTGTCATCTCTAGCAATTGAAAGGAATGTTCAGTTCCATTTAAATCTGGAGATTGCTACTGAAGAAATGTCCAGACTTTGGCCCTGAAAAACCCCTTAGTTGCTATGGCACCATGTTCGAGGTCATTGTCTTGCGCTATGGTGAAGCGCCATCCAATGACTTTGGATGCAATTGTATGTACTTTAGCAGACAATATGTTTCTGTACATTTCAGAATTAATTCAGCTGCTGCCAACTGCAGTTGCCTCATCAATGAAGACAAATGAGCCATTTCCAGGCAGCCACGCATTCCCAAGTCATAACACCTCCTTTGACATTTTTCACAGATGGCGTAGAACGCTGGGAGACTTTTTTTCTCCACACTTAGCTCTGGCCAGAACTTTGGTAAATTTCAATCTTCTCATCTGTCCACAATCCGTTTCCCCAGAACTCAGCCGGACATTTTAATGCACAACAACACTGTTATTTTGTTCATTATAGCTAGCTAGTGGTTTGTGCCTTGCAGTCCGCTCTCTGTAGTTCTTCTGTTGAAGTCTCCTGCTGATGGTAGTGGTTGACACATCCACGTCTACATCCAAGACTAGCTCCTGGTCTGTCAGACACATTTTAGTTCCCCGCTGATGAAGTTAGAAGGGGGGGGGGCAGTGTAACGGGTTCCGTCTGTTCATGCGTTCGTCGTTCACGTGTGTCACAGGAGACGTTGAGTCTAACGTCTGACAACTGGCATTTTCAAAGCTACAGTGGATATAAAAAGTCTACACACCCCTGCTAAAATGCCAGGTTTTTGTGATGTAAAAGAATGAGACAAAGGTAAATCATGTCAGAACTTTTTCCACTTTTAATGTGACCTATAATATGAACAATTCAATTATAAAAAAAAACTGAAATCTTCGAGAGGGAAAAATGAAAAATAAAAACCTTACAATAACCTGGTTGCAGAAGTGTGCACACCCTCTTATAACTGGGGATGTGGCTGTGTTCAGAATTAACCAAACACATTCAAACTCATGTTAAATAGAAGTCATTACACACCTGCCATCATTTAAAGTGACTCTGATTAATCACAAATAAAGTTCAGCTGTTCTGGTAGGATTTTCCTGACATTTTCTCAGTTGCATCTCAGAGCAAAAGCCATGGTCCGCAGACAGCTTCCAAAGCATCAGAGGGATCTGATTATTGAAAGATATCAGTCAGGAGAAGGGTACAAAAGAATTTCCAAAGCATTAGATATACCATGGAACACAGTGAAGACAGTCATCATCAAGTGGAGAAAATATGGCACAACAGAGACATTACCAAGTACTGGACTTCCCTCCAAAATTGATGAAAAGACGAGAAGAAAACTGGTCAGGGAGGCTTCCAAGAGGCCTACAGCAACATTAAAGGAACTGCAGGAATTTCTGGCAAGTAATGGCTGTGTGCTACATGTGACAACAATCTCCTGTATTCTTCACATGAATGGGCTATGGGGTAGGGTGGCAAGACGGAAGCCTTTTCTTACATAGAAAAACATCCAAGCCCGGCTGAAGTTTGCAAAAACAAACATCAAGTCCCCTAAAAGCATGTGCGAAAATGTGTTAAGGTCTGATGAAACCAAGCTTGAACTTTTTGGCCATAATTCTAAAAGGTACGTTTGGCGCAAAAACAACACTGCACATCACCCAAAGAACACCATACCCACAGTGAAGCATGGTGGTGGCAGCATCATGCTTTGGGGCTGTTTTTCTTCAGCTGGAACCAGGGCCTTAGTCAGGGTGGAGGGAATTATGAACAGTTCCAAATACCAGGCAAGTTTGGCACAAAACCTTCAGGCATCCGTTAGATGAAGAGGAAGTTCATCTTTCAGCACGACAACGACCCAAAGCACACATCCAAATCCAAAATAGCATGGCTTCACCAAAGGAAAAGATTAACATTTTGGAATGGCCCAGCCAGAGCCCAGACCTGAATCCAATTGAACATCTGTGGGGTGATCTGAAGAGGGCTGTGCACAGGAGATGTCCTCGCAATCTGACAGATTTGGAGCGCTTTTGCGAAGAAGAGTGGGCAAATATTGCCACGTCAAGATGTGCCATGCTAATAGACTCCTACCCAAAAAGAATAAGTGCTGTAATAAAATCAAAAGGTGCTTAAACAAAGTATTAGTTTAAGGGTGTGCACACTTAGGCAACCAGGTTATTGTGTTTTTTTTGTGTTTTTTTTTCCCCCTCAAAGATTTCAGTTTGTTTTTCAATTGAATTGTTCATGTTATGGGTCACATTAAAGGTGGAAAAAGTTCTGACATGATTTATCTTTGTCTCATTGTTTTACATCACAAGAACCTGGCATTTTAACAGGGGTGTGTAGACTTTTTATATCCACTGTACGTTGATTGGCCCGTGCAGAGACATAAAAGGTTGCATTTACACGTGTTTGCATAGCTGTTGGATAGTATTTAGGAACTCTGCTCGCCACTCCAAACTGACCTCAGTGGTCAGAGCAGCTGTCTCTGCATCCAAAGGCTGTTTGAACAACTGCGTAGAACGCAAGAAGATGTAAATGCATTTCCCCTGGAAATCTGATTAAGATTAAATTGTTAATGAGTTGCAATGGAGAATTATCATTACGATTGGGTGCGTGATTGTTTTTTAATACTATGCTAGTGTTTTTTGATATAATGTGCATTTAAGCTATTCAATTTGGTTCTGTAATGTAGCACATAGGGACAGAACTTGGGTGAGTGATGGGACTTGCCGTCTTGCCGTTGCGAGTCAGCATTTTCAACATTACATTTGTTTGCACAAGCATAGACGTTGTAAATCCAGTAACATGTGTGCTTGCATGTTGGTTTATGGAAAATTAGATGCTGACCACAAGCTGTTATGTCGCCCGGAGGTCAGCATAACTCTGCATAACTCTGTATAACTCTGCATAACTTTGTAAGACCTAAATACACCCCTCCCCCCATGAAACTGATTAAGATCAGTGGTTAAGATAGTACAGCAAATGTGGGGGACAACATGTTTACTGATGCCTTCTTTTTCTTTATTATTGAAATCATAGTTTGTCCGTTTTCAATTGCTTTGTGACAGTCCAAACTGGTGTTTATGGTAAGCCTAATGTTTTGGTTATGTTTAGGATTTATTTCTGCCTCGTAATGGTTTACTTCACTTTCACTGACACCTCTTTGGTCCTCTTTTTTTTGGACAGATGCCTGCACCAAACAGCAAAGGCAAACTCAAAGCCTCCAATCCATACCAGACATTGACAGCTCTGAGCTTGTTTCTTTCTGTCACACCATGTATTTCAATAATTTTGGAACAGTACAACTCTTAGAACAAAACCCTTTAGAAAAAATGGTAGAACAAAAGTTTCACTGCCTCTCGTGTGTACTTATTGTGGTGGGTTTTTGGGAGTCACACAAGAGTTGACTCCTTCAGCTCCGACTGCGTATGTCAAGAGTCGATTCCAAACATCCTGGATTCACCTCAAAGACTGTCAGAGTGGAGAAAATATAACTGACTGTATTCATAAATGCCTCAGAGCAGTGTAAGGACAGGTTCCAGATCAGCAGTCTGTCATGATACATGGACCCTGGTGTCACAGTCTCACCTCTGATGGTTTCGTTATGTAGTGCAGGATTGACTGACCGACTGTCTGATGCAAGACAATGCCCAGCTGTGATAGGCTGAAACAAAAACAAGTCTAACCATATGTGCCTGTGAATTGTCATTATCAGTGTGTGTGTGTGGGGGGGGGGGGTTCGCATGCCTGTGTGTACAGTAAGCAGGTGTTTCCTGTTATGACATTGTAACTATGAGTCCTCTTCCTTTGTCATGCAGTTTCCTTTCATAGAGAAACATACTCATTTAGTTCTGACACTGTCAGGTGTCTGTTTGTGTCGGTGTGTGTTTGTGTTCATGTATCTGTCTGTGTATATGAGTGTGTGTTTGTGTCATTGCAAAACTGATATATAAGTAGCTGTGGGGAGAGATTAAACCGCATCAAGACAAATGCATTACAGAACTGTGAGATTCACAACCTTGTGTGTATTTGAGTTTGCGGGGCAGGGAGCTGCACATGCTACAGGGTTATTTAGTTAAGCCGGGGTGGATGTTTTGCTGTAACTCAGGTAAGGGTTATGGGTTGAAGTTGATCCGGGCTGCGGAGAAGAGGCTCGCTTCTCATCTGTTGGTTAAGGGTTGGATCACTCGGGTGGCAGACATTTGATCCATTGCAATGACAACTCCAACATCTGCTTGATAGATAGGTTTAAATACCCCTCCCCCCACCATCACCACCACACACAAATAGATATCTGCAAAAAATTTACAAACTATCTCTCTGTCTGTCTAGGAGATAAAAAAGGGGATGAAGAGAGAGGCGGGGCCAAAATCTGATCTGTCCAATGGCAGCGCAAGCCCGTTGTCTGAGCCCAGCCTACGACCAGCCAGGAAAGGTAAGCATCCTGTACACACATCTGATTTATCTTAGTTACTAGAAGCATAACAAAACAATGATTTACCCCCTAACAACAAAAATAACCCTAACCCTGACCTCTATCCTAACCTTAACCCAAACCCTAAACACAGAAAACCTAACATTGACCATAAATCTAAACCTAATTCTAACCGTAACCCCTTTTCTTACCCTAACCTTAACCTTTAAGCTTAATGAAGATATTTTTGCAATAATTGTAAGGACATTTGGTCCCCACAGAGAGTGGAAAACGAGTATATACACAGACGCACAGAAGTCCTTTGGGAGGTTAAAGTCCCCCTGCTCAAACATAGATCCTATTAGTGTTTATTGGGATTAGGGTCAGGTTATTATAAGTCCTTCTCACAACACACGCACACACACACGCAACGTGCCTCAAGACACACCATCCCTACAGTGCAGTATGGTGGTGGCAGCATCATGCTGTGGGGATGATTTTCATCAGCTCAATGATGAAATACAGGGTAATACTGGAATAGAACCAGCTTCAGTTCACTAAAGAAATTAAGCTTGGCGAGATAATTTAGTGGTAAAGGGACATTTCCTCCTCCAGCAGAAATATTGTTGTAGTGCACACTTGTGTAGGAGTGGCCCAGTCAAAGTCCTGATCTCAGTGTCACTGAGAATATATGGCACTATATATATATGTATATAGAACAACTCAACTAATTCAAAGAACTAATACATCACAAAGCAGAACAGAACAATGCTACGTGGAACAGAATCCAAAACAATGACCGACAAAGTACACGAGGGAAGGAGGAACTTAAATAGGGACGTTGATCAGGAACACAGGTGAGGCGATTACTACAATGAACAGGTGTCCATGCCCCAAATGAGGGACAGAGGGTGTTGTATTTCACTGGCACGGCAGGCCTGTTATGCCAGGACGTGACACAGTAGAATGAGACAAAATCTCTCTGAAACTGTGTGTAAACCTGGTGCATGCTTACCCCAAAATACTTAAAGCTGTTATTAATGCAAAAGGCAAGTCTACTTAATATTAATGTGTGGGGGTTATGAAAAGGAATACCTATATAAGAAACATATATGAGTTTTTTATTTTACGTACGTATATGTTGACCTAAACAAAATAAACATTTGTAATTCATTAACCTGAGAGGATTGGTCAGGTGTCTGAATTGTTTTGTAAGGCACTGTATGTGTGACTTCTGTGTGCACAATACGTAACAAAATAACATCTGTGAACACACTATTTAAACATCCATGTACAGGGTTAGTCAACTACTGTGTGTGTGTGTGTGTGTGTGTGTGTGTGTGTGTGTGTGTGTTCCAGGGGAACAGATTCGACAGAGGAGGTGCAAGGCGTCCTTCAGCTATGTTCCTCAGAATGACGACGAGTTGGAGCTGAAGATAGGAGATGTCATTGACATACTGGAAGAGGTGAGAGGTCACCCAGGCTGCATTTGTTTCAGTTGTCAATACTGTAGTTATGTCTCCCTCTAGTGGCTGTATAGCAGACCCTATTGAGTACGGGATGATTAGATTCAACTTTATTATCACTGAGCAAGTACAGTACAACAAAATGCAGTCAGCATCTAACCAGAAGTGCAAATAAAAGAGGGCAGAAAATTAACAAGTATTAAGTATATGTGTATTACAAGTGGAATGTATGTGCAAAGAAGGCAAATGCAGTACAAATGGCAATACTAAATGTGCAGTTAAGGCAGATAGAGGAGGGCAGAAAATGTACCAGTATTAAGTATAGTGTGTGTTACAAGTGGGATAAATAGTTGTGTGGCTACAAATGGCATTCTGAATGTGCAATCGAGGCAAATTGAAGGAGTAAGGTAGCATGTGCAGAGATGGCAGCAATGAGGTCCCGAGGTAGACCTGTATATGTAACAACTGTAAAATGCAAGTACGATGGCAATTCCAAGTGTGCATTGAAGGCAAGTTGAAGGTGCAAGGTGGCATGTGCAACTGAAATGCAGGGATAGCAGCAGTGAGGTTCCCGAGGTAGACACGTACCTGTAACAACAGAAAACTACCTTATCAGACTTTGCAAGGAAGTTTCAGAGTTCGGTAGTACAAAGGGAGTAGTGCAACAAGGTCCCTGAGAGGCAGGGGGTGTATGGTTAGGGATGGATCACAGAGTTCAGCAGGGTTACAGTGGATGGAAAGAAACTGTTCCTGAGCCTGCTGGTGTGGGAACGAAGAGGCCTGTACCGCCTGTCTGATGGTAGGAGGGCAAACAGTTTGTGGCATGGATGTGAAGGGTCCCTGATGATGCCGTGTGCCCTGTGCAGACACTGCTTGGGCTGGAGGTCTATGATGGCTGGGGGCTGGGCAGCAGTGATGTGCTGGGCGGTTTTCACCAGCCGATGCAGGGCCTTCCGGTCGGCTACCGAGCACCGCCAAACCATACTGTGGCGCAGTTAGTCAGAATGCTCTCGATTGTGCAGCGGTAAAAGTTCACAAGGATCTTGGAGGACAGACGGGCCTTCTTCAGCCTCCTCAAAAAGTACAGGCCCTGCTGCGCCTTTTTGACCAGGGCTGAGGTGTTCAGGGTCCAGGAGAGGTCCTAAGAGATGTGGACACCCAGGAATTTGAAGCTGGACACACGCTCCACCTCAGTGCCATCAATGAGAACTGAGGCGTGACTGCAGCCTTTAGACTTCCTGTAATCCACAATGAGCTCCTTGGTTTTCTTTGCATTGAGGGTCATGTTGTTGTCAGCGCACCATGCCGCCAGGCACTTGACCTCCTCCCTGTAGGCTGACTCGTCATTGTCACTGATCAGGCCTACCACCGTGGTGTCGTCTGCGATCTTGATGATGGTTTTGGAACTGTGTACAGGAACGCAGTCGTGGATGAAGGGAGTACAGGAGGGGGCTCAGCACACAGCCTTGTGGAACACCAGTGTTCAGGATGGATGAGGTGAAGTTGTTTAACCTGACAGACTGGGGTCTGTTGGTTAGGAAGTCCAGAGTCCAGTTGCAGAGAGAGGGGCTGATCCCCAGGTCATGGAATTTGTTGACCAGCCTAGAAGGGATGACCGTGTTGAATGCTGAGCTAAAGTCTATGAACAGCGTTCTTACATAGGTGTTGGTTTTGTCCAGGTGGGTCAGGGCAGAGTGTAAAGCTGTGGAGATGACGTCTTCTGTAGACCTGTTCGACCGGTAGGCAAACTAGGGATCCAGTGATGAGGGGAGGCAGGACTTAAGGTGGGCCAGAACTAGTCTTTCGAAGCACTTCATGATCGTGGGGGTGAGTGCGACAGGTCGGAAGTCATTCAGGACAGACGCAGTCAACTTCTTCGTCACTTGCACAGTGGTTGCAGTCTTGAAGCACTTTGGAACAACCGCCTGGGGCAGTGACAAGTTGAAAATGTCAGTAAAGACCTCTGCCAGCTGCCCAGCACATGCTCTGAGCACACGCCCAGGGACGCCATCAGGACCAGCAGCCTTGAACACCATTTCTAGCCCAACGGAAACAAGTGTTCAACAAAACTGGTATAAACTGGGTTATAATACTATAGCTTCATGCAACTACCTTGTGGGAGCTTGGAGCCATTAATAACGTATAGGTCTGTCAAGCAGAACCTTATGGTTTCTGTTCCACCTTGAAATATGCTCACTCTCACAACGTCATGTTCCAGTTCAGTATGTGCTTGTGTGTGTGTGCGTAGGTCGAGGAGGGCTGGTGGAAGGGGACTCTGAATGGTAAGATTGGGATGTTTCCTTCTAACTTCATCAAAGAGCTGGAGGACACACCAACTTCGCTAAACACATCCAGTAGGTCATCGCAGGAGGAGCTACGCAGCAATCGGACCAGTGAGCCACGCCCCCATATGCATCACTGATCAAACATTTTCTGTTAGCATGAACTGACAGTTGAATAGGAATGCAGTTTAATACAATTAAAAGAACCTAAGGTCCATGACAATGTTGAACTCGACTGTCATTATATCTGTGTGTGTGTCCTTATATGTGTGTGTGTGTGTGTGTGTGTGTGTGTGTGTGTGTGTGTGTGTGTGTGTGTGTAGGTAAAGACAGTCCTGGCAGCGAGAGTGACGGGGGAGAAAGTCGGTCTGACAGCGGAAAGATTCAACCCAAGAAGGTCTCCTATCTGTCTGTCTGTCTGTCTGTCTGTCTGTCTGTCTATCTACAGTATCTCACAAAAGTGAGTACACCCTTCACATTTTAGCAAATATTTGATTATATCTTTTCATGTGACAACACTGAAGAAATGACACTTTGCTACAATGTAAAGTAGTGAGTGTACAGCTTGTATAACAGTGTAAATTTGCTGTCCCCCCAAAATAACTCAACACACAGCCATTAATGTCTAAACTGTTGGCAACAAAAGTGAGTACACCCCTAATTGAAAATGTCTAAATTGGGCCCAATTAGCCATTTTCCCTCCCCGGTGTCATGTGACTCGTTAGTGTTACAAGGTCTCAGGTGTGAATGGGGAGCAGGTGTGTTAAATTTGATGTTATTGCTCTCACACTCCCTCATACTGGTCACTGGAAGTTCAACATGGCACCTCATGGCAAAGAACTCTCTGAGAATCTGAAAAAAAGAATTGTTGCTCTACATAGAGATGGCCTAGGCTATAAGCAGATTGCCAAGACCCTGAAACTGAGCTGCAGCACGGTGGCCAAGACCAAATAGCGTTTTAACAGGACAGGTTCCACTTAGAACAGGCCTCGCCATGGTCGACCAAAGAAGTTGAGTGCACGTGCTCAGCGTCATATCCAGAGGTTGTCTTTGGGAAATAGACGTTTGAGTGCTGCCAGCATTGCTGCAGTGGTTGAAGGGGTGGGGGGTCAGCCTGTCAGTGCTCAGACCATACGCCGCACACTGCATCAAATTGGTCTGCATGGCTGTCGTCCCAGAAGGAAGCCTCTTCTAAAGATGATACAAAGAAAGCTCGCAAACAGTTTGCTGAAGACAAGCAGACTATGAACATGGATTACTGGAACAATGTCCTGTGGTCTGATGAGACCAAGATAAACTTATTTGGTTCAAATGGTGTCAAGCGTGTGTGGTGGCAACCAGGTGAGGAGTACAAAGACAAGTGTGTCCTGCCTACAGTCAAGCATTGTGGTGGGAGTGTCATGGTCTGGGGCTGCATGAGTGCTGCCGGCAGTGGGGAGCTACAGTTCATTGAGGGAACCATGAATGCCAACATGTACTGTGACATACTGAAGCAGAGCATGATCCCCTCCCTTCGGAGACTGGGCCGCAGGGCAGTATTCCAACATGATAACGACCCCAAACACAACTCCAAGACGACCACTGCCTTGCTAAAGAAGCTGAGGGTAAAGGTGGTGGACTGGCCAAGCATGTCTCCAGACCTAAATACTATTAAGCATCTGTGGGCCATTCTCAAACGGAAGGTGGAGGAGCGCAAGGTCTCTAACATCCACCAGCTCCGTGATGTCGTAGGAGTGGAGAGGACTCCAGTGGCAACCTGTGAAGCTCTGGTGAACTCCATGCCCAAGAGGGTTAAGGCAGTGCTGGAAAATAATGGTGGCCACACAAAATATTGACACTTTGGGCCCAATTTGGACATTTTCACTTAGGGGTGTACTCACTTTTGTTGCCAGCAGTTTAGACATTAATGGCTGTGTGTTGTGTTATTTTGAGGGGACAGAAAATTTACACTGTTATACAAGCTGTACACTCACTACCTTACATTGTAGCAAAGTGTCATTTCTTCAGTGTTGTCACATGAAAAGATATAATCAAATATTTACAAAAATGTGAGGGGTGTACTCACTTCTGTGAGATACTGTATCTATCTATCTATCTATCTATCTATGTTGTCTTGACTAAGATAAATGCTATCGTTGTCGTGGTGACTGTAGTCATGGTGACCGTAGTATTGGTATCGTGTGTCACCAGGTCCGAGGGTTTGGGTTCGGCGACATCTTTAAAGACCAACCCATCAGACTGAGACCGGCTTCTGGAGACATGGACATAGAAGTAGAGAAGGTGACATGCGTGCGCAGGCACACACACACACACACACACACACACACACACACACACACACACACACACACACACACACAGGTGCATGCACTGATTGATGTCAGCTTTTGGGTGTATTTGGGTGGAGGCACATCCACTGCCTCTCCCTTGATTCCCTCCTAGCTGCATAAACGGCGGATCAAACTGAAGTTGAGGAAAGATTAGGCAACTCTGGGAGGATGATGGAATTCAATAAAAAAAAGCATTTCTTTCCTCTGCCAAGTGCCAAAATAGGTTTGTTTTATTACTGTGAATTAAGGCAGGTTTTCTTTCCATCATCATCCTCCAGTAGTACCTACAGTCTTTACTTTCAGGAGGGAAGTCCAAAACAGACCGCCTCTTCCTGCTTTTCAATTTCACAGCACAGGAAGAAACGCTCATTGCACAAACACACACACACACACACACACACACACACACACACACACACACTCCCTTCAGTGAAGTAGAAGTGAGAGAACGTTCTTCAGAGAGTAAGAGAGAGCGGTGGAGGAAGGAGGAAGGTTTCGCTGACGTGTGCACACACATTGAGTCACTGTGGCTAGCAGGGTTGATGTAGCAGCACGGTGTGTTGAACCACCGGAGAAGGGTAAGAAAAAACAAATCACTGTTACTTTACTTTCAAACTTACTGAGTTCTCTCTCTCCCACTGTCGCTATCTCAGTTGAGTCTTCTTCCTCAGGCTGTCTGGGTCATGGTGGGTTATGGTGTTTAGGGAATGTTGTGCGTGTTGTGTTCACTGTGTATATTTATGCCTGTGTGTCAGGGTGTATATACTTGTGATAATCCACGTTGGTCGAATTTACGTTTGAGTATGTGACCGACTATGTGTGTGTGTGTGTGTGTGTGTGTGTGTGTACAGCATTTAGCAGGCTGTCCTGCTGTGTGGGTGGCTGCACTGATGGTTTATGGGAAGTGTAGTGTGTGTGTGTGGGGGAGGGGTTACTGTGTAGGTAAGTCCCTGTCTCAGACGAGGCGTGTAGCTGTGACTGCTGGACCAGACATCTCTATCCCCCTGAGGGCCGACGAGGTGTCCAGCTGTGCGTCATGGTTGACCAGTTGTGTGTGTGTTTGTGTGTGTTCCACAAGGCTCTAATTAGTACTACTGGGACCAGACTGCGTGGGGAGATGGCGTGAGGCGCTGGGAGGAAGGAAGAGAGGGTTGAGAGAGAGAGAAGGGGGAGAGGGAGTGTGGGAGGGTTAGGGAGGATTTGGGATGTTTTTCTGAGTGTGAAACAGAGAGGTGTGTGTTTGATACAGACCATGCTCTGTCTGTTTGTGTGTGTGTTTCCTGTCCCTCATTCCACGAACACAACCCTTGAAACAACAGCCCCTTTAACACTCTATATACGCATACACATATATACACACACACACACACACACACACACACACACACACACACACACACACACACACACACACACACACACACACACACACACACACACATGGCCCAGACTGTCTGGATTTTACTTCTAATGATCACTGTGATATCTGGGTGTGTATTTACGTGTGTGTGTGTGTGTTCCTCAACTCCTCTAGGCACAGGTTAGGAAATCACCTTCTGATACTATGAAGGCGGAACCTGAGGGCAAGGTAAAAGGTGAGAGGAATTGGCCTGGATTGGCTAAAGTGTCATTGTCATTCTTCCTGATTCACACCTTGAATAAGATAAAAGATTCACACCTGATGAGTCTCTTGAATGACTTATAGTTAGTTCGAGGATTCAGCCAGAGAAAAAGAGTCGAAGCAAGAGGGACAACTCCTTTTAGTAATTTGTGCGCGTTCAGCAGTTATTAGTTACTCAACAGAGACATTAGATCCTGTCATTACATCTAATATCTCTGACTCAGCATCACTGTCTCTGTGGTTTGCCAGGCCGTGAGCTGTGTAAGGTCATCTTTCCGTATGACGCCCAGAACGAAGACGAGCTGTCAATCAAGGAGGGAGATATCGTCACCATCATCAACAGGGTGTGTGTGTGTGTTTGAACGTCATGTGTGTGTGTGTTTGAACGTCATGTGTGTGTGTGTTTGAACGTCATGTGTGTGTGTGTGTGTGTGTGTGTGTGTGTGTGTGTGTGCGCGCGCATACCTCCGTGCATAGCCTGTTTGATCTGTGTGTTCCAGGACTGCGCTGACGTGGGATGGTGGATGGGGGAGCTGGGGGGCAAGAAGGGAGTGTTTCCCGATAACTTTGTCAAGCTGCTCATACCTGATGTGGAGAAAGAGGTGAGACACACAGAATGAAGCACTACAGCCCAATGGCCTGTACACGACAGCTGAGGGATGTTCTGAGGCATGACGCAACGCTGAGTGCCTGGGTATATCCATGGTAAATTAGCACTATACCACAAACCCTTGAGAAACCTTGTCGCTATTATAATCTGGTTGCCAAGGCAATTGGAACAGTAAAAGGTAATGTTATGTTTCATATTTCACAGAGTTCAGCCAATCAGCAATTAGTTTTTAAACAACCCAGTTTTTTATATTTAAAATATACCATTATTATAATATTGAACCAGACTTGTGTGGGTGTGTGTCTTGCGTGTGTTTGCAGAGACCAAAGAAGCCACCCCCTCCCAGTGCCCCCTCAGCTAAACACACCACAGGTAATTTTCCTCTCCTCCCTGCTGTGCCTCTGTCTGTCTGTGTCCTCTCTGTATTTCTGTCGGAGCTCAGAGCTTTGCATTAAGCTCAGTCTCTGGTCTCTTTCTATGCGAGTGTAAGAGAGAGACTAAACCTATGGAGATAATTAAACAGGTACAGACAGACAGACACACAGACATACAGGGAGAGAGAGGGAACCAAACATAGAAAGGTGTAGGGAGGAGTTTCAGTAATGTCACTCAGTTGACCCCTGACCCCTGTGTGACCTGTAGAGAAAAGGTCGGAGGTCAGGAAGGTACCTCCAGAGCGCCCTGAGCACTTGCCTCAAAGACCACCTGACGACAACAAAGGTACTACAGTACTATTACAGTACTACTACAAATACTAACTCTGCCTTACTGATCCGAACACAGCCAAGGTACTACAGTACTCTTTCAGTACTACTACAAATACTAACTCTGCATCACTGATCTAATGACAACAAAGGTCCACCTATACTAGTACTTATACTATACTACTATTATACTACAACTACTACTATTCAAGTAGTACAATTATACTAATATTTATGCTACTACTTTTGCTAATACTAGAACTATATTCCTTCCTTTCTTTTTTGGTTCAGTGAAAACACATTGGGAGCATATTCTCTTTGGCAAGTGTGACCTGTTTAAATAACTGTTCATGTAAACAGGTCACATTGTTGCACCAACACAGGCATATTTTCTATAAAGCAAAGCCCACCACAAGACATCAAATGCAGGCACATTTGTCCAGAAGTGAAACTTCCAGCAGCGCGTTAAAGCCTGTGCTCATTTTGCAACGTCTTCCACTTCTGAAAGTCACACAGACTGAAGTTGGTTTTCCTTCTCCAACTCCAACCCTGTGTCCTCCACTGCTGCAAGTCTCTCCCAAGAGTGTTTTCATTTATAACCAGACAAGAATGCTGCTGTCTTCTTACGTACAGCAAGGCCAACTCCAGATTCTCCTACTGTATGAAAAAGTATGAAAATGTACGCATTCACTACCGTGAGCCGCTCTGAATGAAAATGTCAGCTAAATGACCTAAATGTTCAATAAATTAGCCCTAAAGCTGTCACCAGAGATGAATGACCTAAATCTTAGTGTGTAAAACGAATGAATCTTTTATTATTCCATATAAGGGTATAAATCACGAATCAGACTATGCAAATTATTGAACAAAGTCTTTCAAACACTAATTCTAAGGATTAATGAATTAATCAGGACATGCAAGCATCCAATGTGAATAAATTAACCGAATGCAAGGAACTGTGGGCCATAGAGCCATTGTAAAAGGAGTGGCTGTGATGAAGTGGCAAGTAGTTAGACATTGGGGCGCGGTTCCAACAGTGGCTTATCCATTGCCCTTGCCTCCTACCCAATCACAACACTTTTTGGGCTCTTGATTTGGCCCTCTGCCTTTCTAATTTTCGCAACAGGGGCTGTCTGTAAAGCTTGGTCTCAAAGCATAGAGCGGTGTGGACATTCACAGTGTCCATTCCGTGGTCCAAATCATACGTGCTGTTTTGGGGCAGAATGAGGATTAAATGTAAAAAGATCAGGGGCTTGTCTCACCGTGTGAATCTGGTTGTAATCCGTGAGTCTCAACAAAGGGGGTACAATTCACTGGTGCAGATTGCTTGCCTGTAAATTCAGATGAAAATACCTAAACCTTGGCGTTAGATTGCTTTTTTAAAGACTGTTCATTAGTTTGCATAGACTTCCATGGGCCACATATAAGGGTTCTTCTGAAATGGACAGAGTATTGTTATACCACAGCTTCTTCAATGATTGAGAAACATGTGTTTTGAACTATATTTTCTCTTAAAGCCAAAAACCAAGATAATTAGTCGGAGCAAGAGGAATAACTACCTCAGCACTCCCTCTGAACTTTCTCAATTTGAGATCAGTCAAGGGTAGTCATTTTGAGGAAATATGATTCACTGGTCCTAGAGAATGGCACATATTTTGGTCTTATTTGCATTTGGCAGAAATGTAAGATTTGTGATTTCTGTGTTGGTTAGAAATCCCAGTAAGTGAGAGGCAGGTTAGTGGGCAGAAGATGCAGTGGAGAGCAATACTATGTTGTCAAGATTGAAAATGCATTTTTAAAATGGATTATTTCCATTGTTACTAATGTACAGTCTGAACAACAGTGGACCATATGTTTAACCTTTTCCTGAAAGTTACACAGACATGCATACAAATTTTCCCCACAAATACCATAAATTCACCACAAAAATAATATAGATAGGCTCCTAAAATAACAAATATCCCCCTAAAATATGAATATCCCCCTAAAATAACATAAAAATACTCCTAAAATAACAAATATCTACACTCTGGCTTACTTAATCTATAATCATTACCACTGCTAAAATCACAGTACTACTACCACTATATACTAATACTACTACACGTTTACTATAATACTACTACAACCACCATACTACAATACGCATACCATTATACTACACTACTGCTATCCTACTACTGTCCCTACTACCATCTACTCCTCCTGCTTGGGCTTTAACTGTAGTTTCTTTATAACACTAACAGATGTGGCCCTCCGTTCAGCCTGCTTTAGCTTGCTGCTTTAGCTCTCACCTCTTCAGCTGACTGTGTGTGTGTGTGTGTGTGTGTGTGTGTGTGTGTGTGTGTGTGTGTTCATCCCCATTCAGAGACATATCACTTCACTCTGTCTGTATACATGTATGTTTTGCTTGTGTGTGGGTGGGTGTGTGTAGGTGAGGAGTTGAAGTTTGGAGAGATCCCTAAGCCTTCCCTCCCATCCATTCCTCCAAAGAAGCCCCACCCACCAAAGACAAGTTCCTCCCACCTCCCTCCTCGACGCCCCGACAGACCTGAGAGACCTCCTGCTGTGCCGTCAGTACACTCACACACCCACGCACTCACACAAAAATGCAAAATCACACATAAAAACACAAGCGTACGTCAGAGCACACACTAAAGTTGCCGTTTGGTCTACCTGTTCAGGTGTGAGACCCATAAGCCTGAGGGCGGGGCTGTGACTCCTGATCCTGCCTCTGACAGGTCAAAAGACATTGGTGAGTTTAACTGATAGGACAAGGGGCCAATCAGGGTCAGTTTGAGGCAGGGCACTAGTCCATTAAGAGCAGGGGAGTGGCTCACCAACGAAACAGATGTTGGAATACGAATGAAGATCATCAACTCTCCCTCTCTATTTCTCTGTCTCCGTCTGTGGTTCAATTTTGTGTGTCTTACTATCTGTACAAAATCACTGTGTTCCATAGATACTTCATAACTAAAGGTGTTTGCGTGTGTGTGTAGATGTGGTTGACCTGGACTCAGTGGTATTGTCAACAGAGAAACTCAACCATCCGACCACAACGCGACCAAGAGTCACCGACCGTAGACCACGCTCCCTTATCATCACCTCAGTGAGTCACACAGACACACACACACACACACACACGCAAACACACACATATACACACACAGACAGACACACACACGCAGACACAAACCCATACACACACACACAGACAGACACACACACACATAGACAGACACACACACCCATACACACACATAGACAGACACACACACACACCCATACACACACACAGACAGCCACACACACACAGAGACACAGAGACACAGACACACAGACACAGAGACACACACACACACACACACACCGGACCAAGGTACACATGTTCACGATATCTCTCTTTCTCAGTCTTTCTCCAGTATTGACCTGCTGGATTCTCCTGTGGTGGGGGAGGAAAGGAAGGAGACGAAGGAGGAGCAGGACTCCTTGGGTCTTAAACCAGTGGAAGTCTCCAAGAGAAAAGCACAGACCAACATTGCCGTAAGAGTTTGTAGTATTACAACGTGGTTCCATGATTTCACCCGTATTGTTGCTGGGAATGAGAGTTTATTTTGCCTGCACGCGACGGGTTGTAGTAGCTACAAAGCAGGATTGTCGAGTTATTCAGCTCACTTTGTTAAACATTCAGTAACAAAAAAAGGTTAATTATTGCACCTAGACTTCGTTACAAGTTGCTTGATGACACAACAACATGACACAACAACATCTCATATGTATGTCTTCTTAAAAAATATATATATTTCAGCAAGTTATCTGACGCCCTCATTTCTCCTCATTTGTGACACACCCCAAAGGTCCCTGACGGTAAGGCTCTGCTGCCTCCCAAACCTACTGTCCTCCCCCCGCCTTCAACAGGAAGCCTGGCCCTCCGCTCCACAAGTCCGTGCCCTTCACCTGTAAATTCCACCTCTTTATGTATAAACCCCTCCCCTGAGCCCAGGCCGACACCCACCCTGGAAGAGCTGAGAGGGCAGCTCAGAGAGCTGAGAGCCTCCGTAGAACTGCTGAAGAGCCAACACAGGTAAGTGTGTGTGTGTGTGTGTGTGTGTAGGTGTGTGTGTGTGTGTGTGTGTGTGGGTGGGTGTGTGTGTGGGTGTTGATACTGTGTTTGACTGGTCTCTTCGTCCCAGGCAGGAGATGAAGCAGCTAGCTAGTGACTTGGATGAGGAAAGGAAGATCCGCATTACTCTTCAGGTGAACACACACAGATACACATACACACACACACACAGATACACATACACACACACGCACACACACACACACATTTCACTATTCTTGTGGGGATGCAAAAAATGTAATGCAATTCAAAATCCTATTTTTATTAAACCTAACCATAAAAATTAACCTTAACCCTAAACCTTACACTAATTAGGGTAACACTTTAGATTCAGGGTCCGAAAAGTGTTTCTTTAGATTCAACGGATTGATCTCTACAGATCTCTACAGATTGTCAGTAAAATTTTAACTCACTATCTGCTAAATCTTACCTTAACTTTTATCCTAACCTTAACACCAAACATTCTAAACCTAACCCGAGCCTAAGCAAGCAGTAAGTTATCAACAGGTAGTTTGTTGAGTGTGTGTTAATAGTATTCCTGTATGTAGAACATATAACAATGGAAATTGGGACACTCAAAGTAAAGTGTAACCATTCCTACACCTAGAACTCCAATTGTAACTTCTACCCTAAAGACTGAACTACCCTGTTTCCTTAGGAGACTGCACATTGTTTACGTGTAAAAAAGATCATGTATAGCGCGCACCAGAAGATAACGCGCTGTCTGTATGGGTGCACGGATTGTAAAAATGCGTATAAAGCGCGCGTTATATGCGCTAAAATACGGTAAAATGTAAAAATAAAGTAACACTTTTTGTTTTACTATCCCTGTGTATATTTGGTCCTCATAAGCGTAGTAAAATGTACACACATACTGCAGTCCACCATCTAGTGATCTTACATGTCTTGTTAATTATACACGTGGTATGTCTGTGTTGTTCAGATGGACGTGGAGCAGATCAAGAAGAGTTTATCCAAATGACCCTACACCGTTCCAGGTGCTAACTGATGACATCACCTGCTACGGCGTTCAGCCCGACTAGCTTGTGCCAAATGACAATAACAAAAATGGCAGACGATCCAAATCCTGTCTGTCTGTCTGTCTGTTTGTTTAGCCGTGTTTATCTTTTTGTTTCCTACGGTCTGATGGGAGTGCCCTGCATCTGGGGCATGGCCTCACTGGTACTCACCTGTCTGTCACCATGGTAGCCCAAAACACCTGGAACACATTTTCCTGCTTAGCGTGCGTGCTTACAAGGTTTCCATTGCAAATCCTCACTGTGGCCTTCCCATTTTAGACTCCTTTCTTTTTTCAGGTGATAAAGAGAAAGTGTATTGTTGTTTTATTGACGTGGTCATAGCTCTTCAGGAAAATGAGAAATAGACTTTTATATTGCAGTGTTCTGAATATGAAGATTATGGATGTGTGACGATTTTAATAATTAAAAAAGAAAAAAATATTTGTCTGCCTTGTCTGTTGATCACCAGCAGAGGGAGTCACAGTGTCAGTTCCTGTGTCTCAATCCACCTTATGGCATTCCCACAATGTGTCGGCCGGTTGAAGCAGTCTTACTATTATTGTGACCAAATTGTAGGCTATCTGTCGCGACTGTATAATTTGCTGCTTCACCCTTCAAATTTTGAGATTGGCTTATTTGTGACATAATTTCACAAGTCTCTAATTCACCAGAAGTGGCAGAAACTTAGTAGCCTACTTTCCTACAGTGTTGCCCAACAACATGATAAATGGAAAGCCAATGACAAAACAGATTATCAGATTGTAGACAAGTGGGAAGATTTTTACTTCAGCGAGTAGGCCTACTTAGTACAGTAGCCTATGTTAGCGACAAACCAAACTTACCAATTCACTTTTCAGCGAGTAGCCTATTTAGTACTTTAGTGAGGCGTCAAACCAAAGCTTTAGCAAACTTCGTTTTCAGCTCCCGAGAGATAACTAAAAGGGTAGCCTGATCAGAAACCATAGCAACAAATTTACTGAACTAAATCAGCTACCTACTAGGTACATTTGATCTTATCCGGTGCAAGCGAATCAAACGCGGAGCTTATCCACTAATCAGTTCCTATTCCATCAATATGGCCTGTCCCTTGACTCCCTTCGCAAATTGACGTCAGCACCTTCAGTGTGCGCCGTGGACCTCAAATAGATCATTTATAAGAATTTATTTATGAACATTAGGCTATAATTTTTCCACAGAGTCAATCATAGCTACCTCACTCAACCCATGTCCAATGTTACACGTGCCTACAGTACAAAACTAACTGTAGGTTACTGATTTGTGATATCTCTCAACTAACAATTGACTTGTTTGTACAATGTTTTGTATTCAGTTTTATCAGTTGCCGGGATCTTTTTAACCAATGAATAGAATACACGTTTTCATAAAAAGTACGCTACTTTAAGAATAAAACACGATTCCTACTGGCCATGCAATGGTCCTATACCGTTGCAATTTTGACCTACTGTTGTAAGTTTGACAATTAATATAATTATCGTTGCAGTAGGCCTACTATTGAACTATAAATCAAACACTTTATCATTATCACCGATGTGTTTAGGTCTACTTACTGAAATCATACGATACTGTTATTTTCTGCCTGGCTTCCAAAGTGTCTTTTGCTACAGCGGTGGTGTTCTTATGAAGAAAACATACAGGATCGTTGTATAGGCAATAATGTATTGTTCCGAACAACTAAAATTTTGGGCTGTAGCCTATCTTCAGACTCCACGAAGACCATCACGTTCTGTGGTCATGGTAACCTTTTAAATGTTGCGGATCAACCGACGCATGCGCTTCCCTTAACACCTAATGATTTATATGAGAACCTGCTATTTTGGAACCAAATGTCCTGGGACTATCTCGTCTGGACAACTTCAGGGAACCTTGAATTTGTTAAACCATCTTTCTGGAAAAGCCCTCTAATAAATTATGGCATGAAAAGTATTTGTTTACATCCCGATTGCCGTGTTCGTATTGGTCACCAAAATCGGCTCAGAACACCAGTCGCACAAAACGATAAAGGCTTACAGCTCGGTCGCGATCCTACAACCTCTGGTAAACGCCAACCGTCAAACTCGCACTAAATGAGACGTCTGACAATCGTTTGCGAACTTTGAATTCACCGATGACTTGAATTTTTTGTCTTGAATAGAAATATCATGGCATACCACGGATATAGATGCAAGGGCGTTGGAGAATTTCATATTGGGAATGGGAGGTAATTTAAAATGTTTTCAAAGTGTTCTTATTATGGGGTAGACCAATTTACTTGATTCACATGCTTGCGGAGAAATGACCCCCCCTTGCCCACCTTCCCTCCCGCTCCTACACCCACCTTGTGTAGATATACAGTCAGTGGTGGCCTTCATCCAACCCAAACAAGCTAGATACGTGTTTTAGGGTGTGCGCTGTGATTGGAAAGTGGCGGGGTTCTCGTTGCCCGGGGGGTGGGGCTTCATCTGTCATTGCATAATGTAATAGCACACATTTTTTAAAATGTTTTCATGAGACATTAGCTGAATAATTTCTAATAACACACGCGTTACCTAAACCACATTTACTCTGCCTGGGTTTACAATTATTTTGGATCAAAATAGGCAAAATATCTGATCTGATTGGTCAAAATTACTGGATCAATATTGGTCAATCTGTGTAAATCTATTAATAACAATAATTGCCCTTAAATGCGACAAATCGCCTAGGAAATATGCTTGTCTATCCAGTGCAAACGACTTGACCAATGAAGATATTCAATTAAGTTTATGATTGTCCATGAGCTTTTGCAAAGAGCATTATCTCTCAAGAAAAAATTCTAACAGTGTTGCCCAACAACATGATAAATGGAAAGCCAATGACAAAACAGATTATCAGGTTGTAGACAAGTGGGAATTTGGTCTCAGTGTTGTCATTGTTTATCTGTTACTTTCTTCGCGTTTCGTTTTTTTAGTTTCTCATGCGACTGAATGTCTGTATTTTGTGATTATCTTCAATCTCGCTATTCCGCGACTCAACGTCTGATTTTTGTTGCACGTGCGCTCGCGTTTTTTGGGCAGACATAACCACGGCTGCGTGTCCCAATACGTAGAGTTGTACAATATAATGTTTTTTGTTTAAGTATGCTGCATAATATTAGTTGATCAAATGATTAGATTTTCATCAGATATTGTACCCAGAATGTTCGTAACCAATGATGCCGGGCCGCGGCCCAATTTAACCCCTGGGTGTACGTGTGTGTGTGTGTGTGTGTGTGTGTTAACGAGTGTGTATGTAAGTACTATGTGTGTTTGTCCAGAACCACTCCACCGTGTTTACTATGTTGATTTAGGTAATTGGTCTGGCAGAACATGACTGTATCTCCATAGAGAACTAGGCACATACACCCTCGAACACAGATACTGTACACATCCTCTGTAAACACACGCCACAATGCATGCCTGCCTGTTTTAACTACAGACCCAGATCATGTTTAGGTCCAGAATGTCCATGGGGCGGTGAATATAACTCAGAATAACTTTGCTGTGTGTGTGTGTGTGTGTGTGTGTGTGTGTGTGTGTGTGAGGGACTGAGTACTAGTGGTGTCAAGTCAGAGGACAGGCTGTTATATATTTAGCTCTGCTTGATAGTTCTACAACATGTCTGTCTGCTGGAGATTTCTAGCATCAAACTGTTTATCTGCTGAAGAGTTCTACAACCTGTCTGTCTGCTGAAAAGGTCTACAACCTGTCTGTCTCCTGGGGATTTCTACAACCTGTCTGTCTCCTGGAGATTTCTACAACCTGTCGGTCTGCTGAAGAGGTGTACAATCTGTCTATCTCCTACAACTTGTCTGTCTCCTGAGTTCTTCAGCCTGTCTGTCTGTGCTGTCATTCTTCCACTGAGACGTTAAAGCTGTGTGCCATATGGTTTGTATTGTGGAAGAGTGTGTGTATGTGTGTGTTTAGAAGAATGGAGTAGGAGGAGATGAACACACACCCGCCAGCCCAGCGTGTGTTCGTGGGAACCAGCGGTGGAGGGAACCAGAGAGCAGGAGTATAGTTTCGAAGCAACACTAAGTCTATTGGGTAGCAGATAGCAGCAATGACAGAGGCTTTCTGACATTCATTCTCTATTGCCTGGATCTCCAGTATTTATTATATTACTCTTTCTCTAACTGTCCCTATCTCTGTCTATCTGTCTCTCCCTATCTCTGTTTCTCTCTGTCTGTCTGCCTGTCTGTCTCTGTTTCTGTCTCTGTCTGTCTGTCTGTCTGTCTGTCTGTCTGTCTGTCTCTGCCTGTCTCTCTCTGTCTTTCACACTCTTTCTCTTGGTCTGTCTCTGTCTGTCTCTCCCTATCTCTGTTTCTCTCTCTTTGTCTGTCTGTCTGTCTTTTCCTATCTATATCTGTCTTTCACTCTCTCTCTCTGGCTGTCTGTCTCTCCCTATCTCTGTTCCTCTCTCTCTCTGTCTGGGTCTTGCGGTCTCTGTGGAACTAGTCTGATCTGGTCTTGATGATAGGTGGGTGAGGTGATGAGGCGTGAGATGCAGGAGGTGGACAGAGTCAGACCCACAGGGCTCCCCAGGCGACAGGTGCTCTGAGACACCAGCCCAGCTCCAACCCTTCAGAAGGAGAGGAGGAGGAGGACGAGGGAGGAGGAGGAGGACAAGAGAGGACCGGACTCAACCTTCGACCCAGGGGTCATGGATACGGCTGGCCAGAGTACGCTGACGACAGAGGTGGGTGGCGAAGGTCGAGGATGCGGCGGAGAGGGTCGCGAGGGGCTGTGCGTCGGGTCCGTGGACAGGGAGAACGTGTCCAGCCCCAGCCCCTCCACCAAGCAGCGCTCCCTGAGGGCGGTCTACGTCCTGAACGACGGGCTGAAGGCAGTGCTGGCCACCAGCCCCGAGTCGGGGGCTCTCCAGTGTCTGCAGAGAGCGTGTGATGCGGAGAGCGCCCTGCTGACCACCGTCACCTTTGGCCGGCTGGACTTCGGCGAGACCTCGGTGCTGGACACCTTCTACGATGCAGGTTTGGGGCGTCGCTCGTATTCCCTGCCGTCGTTTCAGCAGTTTGATGTGAGTTGTGATCTGTGTCAGACGTGTGGGTAGACTCCTTGTACGGCACGCGGAATTCCCCACACCAAGGTTGTTGAAGGAGGCTTTTTGCAGAAGCTAATATTTTTTTGTGCGAAAAATATTAAATCAAGATTTACAGAGTTTTTTTCGCAAGGTTAATGAAAATTGGACAAAACATTTATTGCAATATACCCTTATTATTAATTGTGGTTTTGTTATAATATATGATACAGCAATGTCTGCAGGAAAACGAACACAGATACAGGCAAAAATAGGAAACTATAAAAAAAACTAGACTGGCAAATACATTTAAAACTATATACTGACTCATAATGTGTATTGCATTTATTGTTCATCCTGATAACAATATATGAAGCACAGGACACCCAGGTCAAATGTGCCCTGACCTCACCTCACCTGTTCTATTGTATCCCTGCCATGTCATGGCCCCACGCACCTGCTGTCACTCCAGGAACACAACAGGTGTCTGTCATGTGATGTGTGTGTTAAAGTATGAACTGTGTCAAGACGGTGATGATGATGATGATGGTATACTGCTCTCTACCTCCAACTCTTGATGTCCCTTGATGTCCCTCAACCCTTCCTCTGTTCTTCTACTCTCATCCCTTCCTCTGTCTCTCTACCTCCATCTCTTCCTCTGTCCCTCTACATTTATCTATTCATCTGTTCCTCTACTTTTATCTCTTCCTCTCCACCTCAAACGCCATCTCTTTCTCTCTCCCTGTATCTCCATCTCTTCCTCTGTTCCTCTACCTCCATCTCTTCCTCTCCACCTGAAACACCATCTTTTTCTCTCTCCCTGTATCTCCATCTCTTCCTCTGTTCCTCTACCTCAATCCCTTCTTCTCCACCTCAAACGCCATCTCTTTCTCTCTTCCTCTATCACTTCCTCTGTTCCTCTACCTCCATCTCTTCTTCTACCCCTCTAACACCATCTCTTTCTCTCTTCCTCTACCTCTATCACTTCCTCTGTTCCTCTACCTCCATCTCTTCTTCTCCCCCTCTTATTCCATCTCTTTCTCTCTCTCTCTAGCTCCATCTCTTCCTCTGTTCCTCTACCTCCACCTCTTTCTCTATCTAAAAT
The DNA here is from genome assembly GCA_016801175.1 of Esox masquinongy. Taxonomy (NCBI): domain Eukaryota; kingdom Metazoa; phylum Chordata; class Actinopteri; order Esociformes; family Esocidae; genus Esox; species Esox masquinongy. The sequence goes on from JACXGI010004202.1 coordinate 55,432, forward strand.
GTTAAATGTTAAAAAAGGTCAAGTAGCAGCAGACCAGACTTTTATAGCACACTTAATACACAAACACACACACACACACACACACACACACACACACACACACACACACACACACACACACAC
>JACXGI010004203.1:0-12569 GCA_016801175.1 Esox masquinongy
GTTGTGCTGAAAGTTGTGGGGATTATAGACACTGGATGCTTCGCACACGCCAGGCATTGCTTCAACACAGGTATTGTTTGGGTAACTTGGCAGGACATCATAGCACACAGCTCGCTCAGATCCCTGAAGGGACAAGCTGTAGGAGAGGACATACTGTAGATGACTGACTGCGCTGAGCTACGTATAAAAACCATGATAAACGATAGCGCTCAAGAATGGGCTTCAGGGGCAGTCGGTGGACCGACTACAGGAAATGGCTGGATTTAGCGGAGCCCAATCCCTCAGCTCCCAATGCCCTTTCTGGGCAGTCTCCACCCTGGTACCGAGCCCAATCCCTCAGCTCCCAATGCCCTTTCTGGGCAGTCTCCACCCTGGTACCGTGCCCAATCCCTCAGCTCCCAATGCCCTTTCTGGGCAGTCTCCTACCTGGTACCGTGCCCAATCCCTCAGCTCCCAATGCCCTTTCTGGGCAGTCTCCACCCTGGTACCGTGCCCAATCCCTCAGCTCCCAATGCCCTTTCTGGGCAGTCTCCACCCTGGTACCGTGCCCAATCCCTCAGCTCCCAATGCCCTTTCTGGGCAGTCTCCACCCTGGTACCGAGCCCAATCCCTCAGCTCCCAATGCCCTTTCTGGGCAGTCTCCACCCTGGTACCGAGCCCAATCCCTCAGCTCCCAATGCCCTTTCTGGGCAGTCTCCACCCTGGTACCGTCTTGTACCGAAGAGCCTGCTCCAGGGGTTCAGCAGTAACTGATACTAGACCCGGTCCTGGACTTAGAACTGCAACGGGGGGAAAGGGTGTGACTGATGCTGTCATTGAAGACGTCACCTGTCCTTCCTTTCACCAGCCCGGGCTCTAAGCAGTCCCACATAGTGACTGTGAAGCTGCAGACTGTCCGCCTCAGTCTGGCAGAGATCACTGATTCATCAGTGTCATCACTCCCAGTCTCATCGTACCTACAGTAGTGGATATATTAAGCCCTAGCAGAAATGTACAGAATGGTACTGTGGTTTCACAGAAATCCCTTGTAGATTTGTGCTGTGTTTCCACCAAAACTGCTGAAGTCAGCTGTGAATAGATGATTCAGATCTGTCTAGATGATTCCTGCGTAGGTGATTCATACTTGTGTAGTAGATGATTCAGAGGTGGAGATTAGACAAGCTGCTGCTGTAATAGGGTTATTCCCCCTTCTCTGTTGGTCTAAGTAGAAGCTAGCCTGAAAGGGCCAGTGCAGTCAAAAACTTGATTTCCCTTTAATCCTTTAGTGTTCACTCTTGTGAGGTTGACGTAACACTCTAGTTGGAGGACAGTGTATTACAGTAGGTCAAGTATGGCCATCCAGTGGCATCATGGTGGGCTACGTGACAGAACTATCAACTTCTACAACATTAACTTGTATGAACTTGTCCTTCAGCCCTGCAGGGAGGTGTCGCCACAGATCAGTGGTTGGATCTATTTATTTAGGCTTGTACTATAACTTGTATTATGCAGTCCACATTGACTGTACGCTCATCCCAACGCCAACACATGTTATTGTCAGGGCTGGGCAGGTTCTTTCCTAATTGTGGCAGAATACGTGAACGGGGGGCGTATGTCGCATGTCACTACTTTTCAGGAGAGCCGTTTTTAAGAAGAAAAACATGTTCTGGGACATTTTTGTCTTTTTTGCAGAAATGCCTTCTTGGAGATGTGAACTTTCATGTGACTTAATAACAAACTAGTATGCGTAAAGTGTAAATACGGATAAAATTAAAAACTCAAACCCTTGTTAAACCAGCGGAAAATAGGAAATGGCAAACAGGACTTTTGCTAGACATGATAGGCTGAGATAATGAATGGGCTGGACATGCTGACATACTGAGTTCTGATTGGTCTGAGAAGTCACTGACTTCTGTCATAACACCCGTACTTGTTTAATGGTATTGCAACTGCGGGTTTTTCAAAAAGTGAACCACATTGCTGCCATGAATTTTGCTGGTGTTATCAACTAATCTCAAGTTGTGAGATACTTTTTTCTGGAGTACAATGATGCCATGACTCAGAAGATGAATCGGACGACAATGAGGAAACCCATTCCCAGACTTTTCAAAATGTTCAGGCAAAATTGAGGCATTTCATTGCAGTGCCAATGGTGGATAGAAAACACTGGCTCATCTTTAAAACAACTGCCCACAGATTACATCTACAAGAAAAGAACAACCATGGCAGTTATGATAGCGACAATGAAAGATGCATAGATTCTTGGAGTACTGAAAACCTAGAGTGTGAACGGTAGCGAAAAGATGCGTTGTAAACAAGGTCAACAGAATAAACGCAAACAACAAAAGACTTAGTATGTAATCGGAGGATATTCAGTCTGCCGCGAAACATTCCTACGTGTATACGGGTAAGTCAAACGTTAGCTAACTAGCTACAGATAATTACTTTTCAAAATGTTTGTATTGCTTGCTATCTAGCCATAGCTACTGACGTTACTGTTAACGTTAGCTATCTAGGTAACAACATTAACTTACCAGCTAGCTAACATTTCCTGGTTTTTAGCTTGTTTGTTGGGTAGCTAGCTTTTTTTCACAAAAGTGAGCAAGTCACTTAATTTGATAATAAGCTACCAGAATGGCCGGTCACTCATCCAGGAGTGTGTGATTATTCTTAGCTATTATGTTTGCATAGTCTTCACAAAAGTGAACAAGTCACTTAGTTTGATAATAAGCTACCTGATTGACCGGTCATTCATCCAGGTGTGAGTGATTATGCCTAATCAATAACCCTATAACGTCTCAGTGGCTGTCCACCTGCACTCAAACTATCTTCACTTTCATTGCTGCTACTATTTTAGGATGCTGCTAAGCTACTTTAACTGTACTGTTTATACCTGATGTATCAAGTGCATGTGAAAAAACTTTAATTTTATTATTTTATTTGGTTTGATATAGTATGTGTTTATTAGTGACCAACCAGACCAGTTTAGCACAAGGCCAGAGTGTCCCTATTTGAATACTTAAATAGCTGGGTGGAGTTAAGGCCTAAGAGGGTGTGAACGACACTGAATGGGCATAAACAAAGACCAGCTCTCTGGCAAGTGTGAATCTTTCAAGCCTCTTTTCTCATACCTAATGGCGCTTTTCCACTGTGTGGTACTGTACTGGCTCGACTCTACTCGCCTCGACCTCGAGAGCAGAGTCGAGCCGGTACCATGCAGTGGAAAATGCCATAAGTAGAAGAGATGATCAACATTTAAAGCAGCACATCTGTCCCATAACTTTATCACACAGTATTGTTTTATGTACCATTACAAAACTCTGAATCTGTACCTTTATAAAATAAAAATAAAAAGCCAAACTCAAATTTTGCGATAGGACCCCGTTCAGGAATTCTGTCACAAATGTACTTTGTTACCATTAACACGCCTTTTGGATTACCCAGTTTCAATATGTTGTCTGATTACTTTCCAAATCAGAATTAGACGAAAGACTATATTGTGTTCCAGGATCAATGTACAGTCATGGACAGAAGTATTGGCACACTTTCTTCAGATAACTCACAATGGAATATTGACCACAGTATTTTTTCTCCACAATTCTATATTTCACTGTAAATAATAACAAACCTTTGTTTTTCATTTAGAACCTTATTTCCTTTTAAATCAGAAAATAAACACAAATTGCTTTGACAAAATGATTGACACCCTAGATTCTAACTTGTTGGTGGGTGGCTCGATTTATGTTGTTGGAGTGGGTTTATGTAAGGAAGAAAACATGGATAGATTGAATATCTATACCCATTGGCTTTACATCTATGATTTCTCAGTATGTTTTGTGAGGGTGTGGACATTGCAGTCAGCATGCCTAAGCACTTCCGTGTGGAGGTGGGGAGGGAGTGGAGGTTGGGAGGGAGGGAGGGAGGGAGTGGAGGTAGGAAGGGAGGAAAAGCGAACGAGAGCTGACTTGCAGCTCTGGAGTGGGAGAGGAGGAGGAGGAGGGTCTGCCTGTGTTATGTGTTCCGGGACTTCCTGCACATGCGCCAAAACCTGGCACTTGCTTTCGCCACTGCGGAGAGCTCGCTCTGCCTACAGCTATTAGTTTCTCTCCCTCTCTTTTTCCTCTCCTCCCTTTATCCTCTTTCCTTTCTATTCACTTGTGTGTCTCTTATCAACGTACCCTCCATGCTACGTCCTTCAGGTACTTCACCATGGTACTGGATTTTAGTAGCTGGGGATGCAGACTCTTTCTTCTAACTACGGTGAGACTTCTTTACCCAGCTCGGGTGCTTACACAGGTGGATCTAGGGCCGGGGTGACTCTGAGGGTCATAGTGAAGGGGACAGGAATTGGGGTCGGGTTCAGAGAATGGAGACGTGGGTATTTACTGTTTTGGGACTGCTGGCATGACCGGGGTTACGCTACAACCTCCTGTTGGTCCGTCCTCTGCTGTGAACAGATCTCTGGCTACAAGCTAACTAGTCACTTTCCCCAGTGTTTACTGGACTGGAGGTCAGTCAGGATGGCGGTTCTGGCGTGGTTCTATGCTCTGGTTTCTGATCTCACTCTCTGTTTGTCCATTCAGCCAGCCCAGTACTACATCCCTGCTTTGTCTCTCTGGCCAGGCAGGTTTTGGGAAAGGGCTCTCTGATGAGGGGTAGCACATGGAACAGGGGTGTGTCTGTGTGCCATGTATGATTTCTTTCTCCGTCTGTTTCCGGAGAGTCACCGGCATGGACAGAAAATGACGTGAACATTTCCTCCCCTCACTAGCAGCACAGGACTCGTGCAGATAAATCAGGCAGAGTGATCACACGCAGACACGCACGCAGACGCGTACGCACGCACGCAGACGCGTACGCACGCACGCAGACGCGTACGCACGCACGCAGACGCGTACGCACGCACGCAGACGCGTACGCACGCAGACGCGTACGCGCACGCGCGCAGACGCGTGCACGCACGCACGCACGCACGCACACACAGATACAGATACAGACATACACACACCCAGTGTATACACACGTTACACACTCGCATGACTGTCTAACACACACAATGTTTTCCTCTTTGTCACTCACCCACACAACCATGCACACTTTCATTTTCTCATTGAAATACACGTTCCCTCAACATCACTTCGTATACTCTCTCTCATCCTTCCCCTCTCTGCTTCTCCTGCCCACTTTTTATGAGAGAAAGGAGGAGGTAGGGAGAGGGGGCGGAAGGGAGTGGAGGGTGGGAGAGGGAATCGGGCAAGGCGGAAGAGAGAAAAGGTGAGGGAGGTGGGGAGAAAAGGGGAGTAGGAGCGAGAGAGAAAGGTAGAGAGGGTGGCAGAGGGAAAGGGGGAGTGAGAAAAGAGGGGAAGTGGGAGAGGGAAAGGGTGTGATGGAGTGGGAGGGGGAAAGGGAGAGGGAGGAGGGAGGGAGCCAAAGAGGGAGGTAGAGATAGAGGAAAATGCTCCTCTTACTGGTGCTTTAACTCTGCTCTGATGCCTTGTAGCAGGGAAGCACAAATGAGTTCTGAATAGAGGGGAAATAGCTTGAATACTTACTCACCCTGGGAAAAAGACACAGCTAATGGTGCTGTTCTGTCCAATCCGAATTCATGTGAGCAGCTTATGTGGGTGGCTGGTGAAGGTGGGCATGGTTGAGTGTTTGCTGGGGGCGGCCAGTTAGATGAGTGGTCACCACACAATGCAGTGGCTCAGCAGGAACCACACATTTCCAACGTGTTGTTGTTTGCTTCCATCAGTACTGGTCCCACCTACACTGTTTCTGCATGTTTGTGAACAGATGCCAGATCCCAACTGTATATCACTGTTGTTGCAGGATTTCCCAGCTCTGAATAGGCTTTTTATACATCTCGTCCTGTGTCTAACAACGTTAGCACACTGTTGCTTTAATGTTCTCTCTCTGGGTTTAATGGTTTTTCCCCAAAGTCCTCCCTAATTCCATAACATCATGTTTCACAAGGTCACTCAGCTCTCCTCCATCTCCTCTCCTTCACCTCCCACACGGGGCTCTGTGGATTGTGCTGATGCTGCTGGATTTATGGGCAGGAAACATGCTCTGTGGATCCCTTCAGCTTTTCCCTGCACTCATCTGCTACTTAGCATCCTGGAGTAATGCAGTCTCCTGAAGCTGTATGGAAGTCACATTCCACCAGTGTCATCTTACACAGCTTCTAGACTGGGCTGCTCCGCGGCTTCATGGAAACTAGGTGTTGTGTAGTGTCTGTTAAGAAAACCACAGCGCTGCGTTCCTATGACAAACACTGTGCCATGACATTCTTAATGACTCTGCCAGCGAAGCTTAGCTTGTAGCAGACGCCACCAAGTTAAACCTGAGCGTGTTTGGAGATGGAGGGAGATCTCTTTGTAGCACTTCATATGTGACAGATGGACGAAGAGGGGAACAGAACAGATAGGAAACAGGAGTATACTCTCCTCTCTTTTTGCTAGCTTACCCAGTGCTCTATCTCCACACACACACACACTCTCTCTCTCTCAGCCCTTCCCTTGACCAGCCAGAGAGTTGAATTATGCATCAACGCAAGACTGCGCCCCAGGATCAAACACCAGTCTTCCTAACTTTACAGCTGTGTGTCTGTGTGTGTGTGTGTGTGTGTGTGTGTGTGTGTCTGTGTGTGTTAATGCCGGCTAGGGTGCACCCAGCTTTAACCTATGAAACAATAGGGAACACTTGCTGTCTCGCTCTCCCAACAAGCTAGCAATAATACCCACAGCAAGGAGAAAACTGCAAAGGATCACAGCTGCCTGTTCAGGTATGGTGTCTACAGTCATGTTTCCCCCTATATAATTAGAATTGTGGAGAATGGAAATAATTTGTTTGCAGTAACAAAATAAGCCTGGCAGGTAAGGTTATGATGTGATATATCTCATTCAATGATTAAACATGGTGTAGTTATCCCCAAGGGCAAGGAGAAACTACAGGATATTTCAGTGAGGACTGTAGCGTTTCTGTCAGGTCTGTCAGCCTGTAAGAGACCTCGCCACAACCTCCAGATGTTCCAGAGATGTCCTAATGCGACTCAGGGCTCGCACCATTAAACAGCTGGTTCTTCTCTTAGTCTGCTCCCCACTCAGAGGGACCTGGAGGACCACAGCTGGTCAATTTCAGCTCAGGGTGAAACACGCTTTCCTCTTCATGTTTGGTCCTCTTCAGATCGGTAGCGGCTATGTCCTTATGTGCATAACTGGATGCCGTTTAGTACAAATCCTCAGTATTTGAATACACAGACTCAGGCTCTGACTTGAGTACACTGAATACAAGTTCCAAGTCATTTTAATTGACAGGTCTTATTAATGACTGCATTCAGTATTTACACAGTCTTGGAGTCTTGGGAGTTTTTGCTGGCATTGGACTTTGCATAAAGAAATAATTTCCCTTTTTGGGTCCACCCATATCAAATGGACTCTCTGTAGTACAGTAGTATCACTGTTAGTCTTGTAAATACATAATACATCAGGCTTCAGCAGGCCCAGATCCCCTTTATTGCCTAATTAAAAGACCATAAGTGAACCTGCCTATCAATGTAAAGTGCCTGCTGTGTCGATGCCAAGGCTGATCTCCTATTGATCCAGGTGGTGTCTCGCCACACAGAGAGAACCCAAGCCGAGCTGATGTCAACAGTCACCTGGTATGTTGAATTATTTGTAGTACGTTAAATACCATTGTTGCCCCCTAAATGATCGTGTCGATGAACTGTCTCGTTGCCAGCTTAAAATGGTTACCAAACTACGCCCACGGCCCAGTCTTAAGCTGCAAACAGCTGTGATTGGTTGGGATCCCCCACGTGGGAAACACGGACATAGGTTAAGGCCCCCTGGCATGACGGTTGGCTATAGGCAGCCACCTTCAGGCAAGGCAACATGACGGAACATGTGTTCCCATAACGCAAGCAGCTGTCACAACCACCCCCACTGTTCTGTGAGTTACAAGGGAAAGCTGCATCATGGACCTGGGTGTATGCCAGAGGACCGTATGGTGTTCCACTTTCTGCCAACCGCTCTGTGGTCCTGCTGTTGGCTATAGTGTTGGCATGCTACCGTCAGCATGCCATGGTCTTATGGTGTCATGTTAGCATGCTACAGTCAACATGCCATGGTCTTAGGGTCATGTTAGCATGCTACAGTCAACATGCCAGTGGTCTTAGGGTCATGTTAGCATGCTACAGTCAACATGCCATGGTCTTAGGGTCATGTTAGCATGATACAGTTAACATGCAATGGTCTTAGTGTCATGTTAGCATGATATAGTCAACAAGCCATGGTCTTAGGGTCATCTTAGCATGCTACAGTCAACAAGCCATGGTCTTAGGGTCATCTTAGCATGCTACAGTCAACACGCCATGGTCTTAGGGTCATCTTAGCATGCTACAGTCAACAAGCCATGGTCTTAGGCTCATCTTAGCACGCTAGTCAACATGCCATGGTCTTATAGTGTCATTAGCATTTTAGCTTTCCGAGCCAGTTGGTTGTGTGCAGGGCTTGCAGTGCTAGGTGTCTTTACCTACAAACTAAATTTCTCACTTCTTATACTCTGCGTGCTCGCCTTTTTAGCCTTAGTTTTACTGACCGCTTCAGACGAGATCACCGTTCAGTTCAGGATGTCATTTGTCAGGATAACTGAACTTTTAACTGTGACCCATCTGAGGCTTCTAATATAAGCTGATCCTTCACCAGTCATTGTGGGGAACGTCTGCCCACAGGACCCTATGACGGTTGTGCTGCCACACCACACCCCAGAGTCCCTTGGATCTCTTTGAGGGGGACTGACAACACCTCAGTCACAGCTTGAGTGTTTTTACGCAGTCATACCGCAAATCCAATTTTGCCTGGTGGTGGGTTTTCGAGAAAAAAAGTATGAATTCCTTTACACTGTCCGTGGCCCTTCAACTCTTTTCTTCTGCTTTTCATCTCCTCCCCTTCTGGCTGTCACCATTGGTGATAAGGTCACTCCCATCTTGCTCTTCCAGACTTAGAGTTGCCTGTCTGGGACTCAGGACCTGTTTGGATGCTGAGTGCATTTCCTGACAGATATCATGTCACTGCACTTATCCACTCGTGTGTTTAAGGCTTTTCTTTAACTCTGTGAAGGAAGCTCCAGAAGGTGTGTTCAGGTCGGGCAATGGGGTGTAATGTTTTACATCCACCATAGAATTGGAGAAAGGAAGATTAATTGCTCACATGGGCATATGACTGTAAAAATGTATTCTCTACATCTCTCTCTGCCGATCTCCATCTCTCTCCCTCTTTTTCACACACACACACACACACACACACACACACACACACACACACACACCCTCCACATGGCCCTCCCTCTTGTGAAGCTGGTCATCCATCCGCTTGAACCATCTGTTGTTTGAAGGCAGAGTTGAACGGTAGACACGCTCAACACAGCAGGCCGGCTTCCTGTCTGATGCTAACTGATTCATGTGTCTATGCCCTTGTTTACTATACTGGTCAGTAGGGAAAATCCCTGGAAGAATACTAAGACTGGTCAAAACCAGTACAACTGGTCAAAACCAGTGCAACTGCTCAGTGCCAGTACCGCTAGTTCTAGTCTAATTCAACCCTGTGGGGACATTTCGCATCAGGGAAAAAAGCTGTTCTAAGTGTAGAGTAAAAGTTAGAATTAGGGTTAGATTTCAGTTTAGGTACTAGAGTTGGGGTCAGGGCTTTCTCTTTATTTTCCTCCCTCAGGGTCTGATTAACTGTAATCTTTTTCATTAGTAATAGCAGGACTAAGTGCCCTGACCAACCCTCCCCAGTTCACTGTGCATTACAGGCACATGGCTCTCTTAGCTGACAGTTTACTGTTACAGTGATACGTTTGGGAAACTCATTTTTGCTTTTCTGTTTTTGTCCCATGATTACGTGGGCCAGAAAGACCTTGCTCTTTTACCCTCTTTATATAGGCTATTTGAGCATGGCCTGTTGAATCAGTTCATCCTAATCTTATGTAGTGCTTTTAACATTAAGCGTTAGCATATAGGTAGTATTTAGATTGATTTATCTGATTCATCACCATATCCAGATGTTTGAAACTTCAACTCAGTGACCGTGGGGAGTCAGTCATTGCTGTTACATATCAGTAAGATACACTTGGTTCCTTTAAAGCCATACTCTGTATTACATATTTGTGTCACTGCAAAATATCCCGGCTGGCAGAGTATCTTCTGTGACATTGGGGGGGGGTGTGTGTGTGTGTGTGTGTGTGTGTGTGTGTGTGTGTATGTGCATTATCTGAAGGTACAATTTCTTTTTTTTGTAATTCTTTGGTCTGTTGGCATTATGCTGATGCCAGTGGCAGTGAGAGTAATTGCTTGCCTGAGGTTAAACACACTATCTCAGGCCCCCGTCCTGTGTTGCACTGACAGAACTGTCTGACTTGGTGCCTGAACAGAATTGCATACTCACCATGCGATTAGCCTGGTCTATTTACAACATTCATTCAACGTGCGTGCGCGCGTGTGCGCCAGCTGTTGGTCTTTGAAAGGGAAAGGATGTGCATTGTTGTTAGCACACGTTTATTACCGGGTGTCAGAAGGAGAGAGAACAACACTCTGCCCAGAATGCAGGCCTCCCAGAATGCAGGCCTCTACCTCCCTGTCGGACTGCAAGAGTTACTCTGCTGAACAGACTCACGTGGAGGTTCAATTCTGTTCAAAACACTGGATGCTGAAGACAACTGAAGGACACGACCCCAAAACATTTTTTGGGGGGGGGCAGACAATACTGGTAATACTGTCATTTGGTTTGTGCAGACCAGTCAGGTCATACCTAGTCTCGCAAGGCCACACCTCTAGTCTTGTCTGGCCTCCTTGGAGGTCTGGAAACCTTTTCAAGATTTTCAGCCGCAAAATTTCAATTGAATGTAGGTTTTCACATAAACCTCTACTCACAGGCTTGTTGAAGGCAGGCTTAGCGTGGTTTCACTATTTCTTTAAATTGGATAGAACCCATTTCCTGATAGTTTTTAGTTCCTTCCAGTTTGCAACATATCAGAAAAGAAGCAAAGATGGAGGAAATACTTAATTCTGTTTTGGAAGGACTGTGCTGTATTCATAAGATCGAGTCAATAAAGCCATTACAACTTCTCTGCTTAAATGCTGTTCTGAAAAAAAGATGTTTTGGCGTGCCTTCCTTCAGTCTATGGTAAAAGTTTCATTCATCAAGCATGGCCGACAGTCTGCGACTTATTGAGACTGAAAACGGACATGTCAATGATACGAGTGGTTACTCTTCTGATTTCAATAATCGAGGATCAGGTTCATGTTCTGAATGCAAAAGGAAGCGCAGCTGCATAAGCCAGTCAAAATGAGACGGAGGATGAGGCGAAAATCTTTTGGTACATCTCAGGGACGAGACTGCCTGGCCACCTCTTTTTGTTCAGTTTAGAATTAGCCTTTTCCCCTCACAAAAGCGCTAATTCTTTCTACCTCATCCACATTTCTTTTATATTATAGCAGAAGATTGTGACAGGAGCCACATACCGCTTTAGAAAGCCCATCATTCAGCGTTACCGGTCCTATTATATTGTGTGTAGTCCGCTCACAATAATAAATATTTACCTGGGAAATGCCCACGCAATGAATTTGATTGGGTTAACGTGTTTTGAGACGTTAGTGACAAAAACGTTTTTCCCACCCCTTTGCAACGAAAGTCCTATAGGTATTCCTCAGGCCTAGTGACATTCTAGGCCTGGTTTAAGAGGCTTGGTTTTCTCTCACTCTCTCTTCCTTCCTTTCTTTTGGATGGAATTTAAAATAGAATTTTGCCGGCTTTGTCACATTACGTATACACAGCTGAAACGTATATGATCACGATACTTATGTGCCTGTACAATTCCAATTTAGTATCGAGACTGTTTAAGATTGAATATGTATTGAGTCGTTACTGCTATTCGAAACACGTATATATCTTCTGCAGAGGGACAAGGTAACCGTGAGTGAAACAGGTTTTGACGTGTTGATGTAGCATTTGAATGAAGGTGTGCGAGTACAGTTGGTTTTAATGTACCCCGTCACAATCCCTCCCAGACACAACAGTTTCCTGCTGAGGCCAGGGACTGGTGTGATGAAGGAACAAAGAGTATGGTAAAGCCATGTTACATTCAGTCCTGACCTTTAGTCGACATCAACTGGATACGTTTTTCCTGGCTATCGTTAGCTTAAGATATGTTTGGAAATCCAACACAGTCGCAGACATTAAATGTTCCACCTGTCGTTTTCTCTCCCTCTGACAAGTGGTCCGATCACATTGCGGCCTGCCTGGTGGCCATGCTGTCTCACGTGTCCTAGTTAGCCCGCTGTTTCCCTGACAGATGTCAGGCAGGTGCTTGTCTGGGAGAGAAACAAAATGGAGCCATCCGTTAATGCTAAGATGACAGTTGCAGAGGTTTGCTAGCTTCCATGGTGAACTGGAGGTGTTAACGCGGTGGAGATTATACTGACTGTGCTGCTAATGAAATGTCAGCGAGCATGTGTGTTTTACTTGTGGGGGACGCGTGTGTCAGTGTTGTACTCTACTCGTGGGCATGTGTGTTTTAATCGTGGGGACCTG
>JACXGI010004203.1:12669-39678 GCA_016801175.1 Esox masquinongy
TGTGTGTGTCTGCCTGTGTCGTGGTCATATGACCCCCGTGTGTGTGTGTCTGCCTGTGTCACGTTCATATGACCCCCGTGTGTGTGCCTGCCTGTGTCACGTTCATATGACCCCCGTGTGTGTGCCTGCCTGTGTCATGTTCATATGACCCCCGCGTGTGTCTGCCTGTGTCATGTTCATATGACCCCCGTGTGTTTGTCATGGTCATTTGACCCCTGTGTCATGGTCATTTGACCCCTGTGTGTGTGTCCCCAGCAGGCAGCAGCTCCACAGAGGGTGACGGGCTGTTTGAAGGCGACTACGGAGTGCCTCCTCTCCCGGTGACCGAGGGCATGCAGCACATCCGCATCATGGAGGGCGTGTCACGCTCGCTGCCCTCCTCCCCCCTGCTTTCCCATCAGGCCCTCAACATGAGACTGCAACCTGCCAAGAGGCCTCCAGGTAGGTCCTCAACCACCCACAACCAGTCCTACCGCAGCTTTGTGTCTGGATGCACATCCCGGGGTTTGGCAAGAACCACCTTGTTGCTCTGTAGTTCAGCTGTACTGTTTGTGGACAAAGTGAGGCGCGTCACAGGGCGTAGTTTTGTTGCGTTGCTAATTCGGTAGATGGCCCTCTCAACTCTCACGGTAGATTTACAGTTTCCTTTGCTTGCGTCACGACCAGACGGGACACACTGACGTTATCTGAGCATCTCCCCCAGTGTCCTGGATGACGCCTGTCCTCAGAGGGCTGTCTGGGCCCCATGCTGGGGCCTCATTAACGTACTGAGGTGCGAGGGCCCATTGGTTGTATGAGCGCCGTCACACCCTTGGCCTTGGCCCCCTCTGCTTTATCATTCCCCTGGGGTGAACTCACAACCCCCCTCTGAGATGATTAATGCCTGGGGGTTGGATAGGGGAGCGGCAGTCTGGAAATGACAGGGATGGGAGTTTGGAAGTGATGCATGTGTGTGCGGAAAAAGATGGAGATCGGAACAGCATGTTTTGTTGGCTGGTGGTGTGAATTTGCTATGTTTAAATATTTGCCTACGGAACATTGCAGTATGAGTGAAAGGTAGGGAGGAGTGTTTAAATGTTTTTGCCGGACCGCGTAAGCGGAGCCAGCCAAGAAGAGCGAATGTCTCTTACTGGCTGACTGACTGACTACCCCTTGTTAACACTTCGCTGGATGCAACCTTCAGTAGCTACGTTATAGTTGGCCTAAAATAAAACAGTTTAAGGTTATATTGCAACTATTTCTGGTGGATTTTCGAAGTATGTATCCGTGCATGCTTTTTGGGTCAGGATAGACAAAAACTTTGCTGGCTACAACCTTCAGTAGCTGCGTTACAGTAAGCCTAAATTAAAACTGTTTATGGTTAAATTGCGATTATTTCTGGTGGATTTTCGAAGTACAAATCTGTGCATGCTTTTTGGGGTAATATAGGCTAGATCAAAACCCCTTGGGCAGTTTAACCTAATGCTTAATGGTGTCTAGTGAAATATTCAGACTTGGCGTAATGTCAATGCGTGACAAGTTATCAAAAGCACCATGGAGTAGTGGTAAAGGACACTGCCTCTCACGTGGGAGACCCTGGTTCAAGTCCAGTGAGGGCAACAACAGTTATCACTTTTAATTACAGGCCGGCTGAACTACGCTTGCCTAGTTCCTTTTCTGGTTTTGATATGCAGGTATATCAGGTGAGACGAGTTCTTGTTTGTCTGGACTAGTTTGAATCAGTATTCAACCTCCTGCAATAGTTTTTAGAGGCTTTCAAGAGGTTTGAAAAGTTCCCCAAGTCAAATCCTCCATCCTGCTCACAAATGCCAACTTCAAAGCAATGAGGGTGGAGTTGGCCTGTCTTCCTGGTTAGCTGCTATCACCTCCCCAACCTCGTTTAGAGCAGGGTGCATTATGGGAAACAGAACGTTACTCCGATCTCAGCGAGAGGCTGATAAGAGGCTGGTAAGCTGACTGTGACATCTCGACACTGCCTGCCTGGCCCAGATAACATAGCAAGACGTCTTGCTGAAATCTGCCCTATAGACCGCAACAGGCTTTTGAAGATGAAGGGTTTTTATTGGATAGTTCTATTCATTAAAGATTTCCAGGCAAATTTCAAACACCCCCTCGTTTTAACTGGGATACGTTTTCGAACAATGCACTGTTAAGAACTGGAGAGAAAGAGAATGGCAATAAATACAAAAGACAAATTGTTAAACAGATAATATTTACGTAACAAATATCAGTTACATGTCTAAAAAAATAACTAAATTGTCACGTGTGTGTTTATATATGATCTTTGCCTAATTAGATAGAGTAAGATGGGTGTGGTGGCAGGGTGGCAGGGTAGTGAACAAGAACCGTGGGTCAGTAAACTAAAAGTTGCTGGTTCTAATCCCAAAGTGGAAAAACTGTGTTGTCCTGTCCCTGATCGTGATGGTGTTCATAGCATTAAAAACAAACGACCTGGTTGGTGACAGTTTTTGTTTTTGCCACCAGGGTGCACCAGTCTGGGTGTGATCTCATATTCTCCTCCTTGTTTCCTGCACATAGAGGTCACAAACCTGTGTGAGCGTGTCACTGCAGACAGTCAAATGAGGATGTGTTTGTGTTCTTTGGTGGAAGTGACAAGGATATAGATTTGAATATGCAGGTTTTGCACTTGAACATTCCCTCCCCCCTTCTTACTCATCTCTTGTGCTTTGTCTGAATCCACCAGGGTTTGGCAGCCGTCCAACACCTCCACCAAGCAACAGCATCGTTTCTGAGCCCTTATCAACACTCTCTTTGTTGAACTCCTACTCTGTTGTTTCTGAGGTCTTATCAACTCTTATAGTTGCACAGGGCTGCTAAGGTTACTATTTAAATGTAATCCATAAGTTGCTACTTACCTGTCTAATGTTATAACTTTTGGATTACTTTGGTGAAGTCATATTATTAGCCTCTTCTCTTTACTTATTGTCAAGGAAGGCTTCATTGCTAAAAATAAATAAAAGCTGCTTTAATGGAATAGTACACCTTGAGCACTACCTAAACAACACTATTTTGAAGTGAGGAAATATCGGTCTAGGCTATGCTGCGTTTTCTGTAGGACTGCGGTTCATGTTGTTGTTAGTCGCACTGTCACCACTTTCAGTGGTGGAAGTCTTGTATTGAAAGTGCACAAGTTGGAAAATGATTTGTTCCTTAGCCTCTAAATGAAAACATTTGATCTAAAATGAAAGCCCCATTCATGGTCTTCATTCCACTCATGATTTTCTGAAATTGAACTTGCAAGGAAATTCAGATGGCTTCTGCGTAAAAACAACAAGTTACATTTAATTTGGAATTCCAATGGCTGTCCGTAGGTCACAGAAATAATGATTGATAGAAGTTTGTTACATTTCCATTTAACCATTATTGGTTTATAAGATACATTTAGACATTTCACAACCACAGTCAGTAAGGCAGGAATCTTTGAGTGAGCAGCAGTGTCATTCATCAAGCCATTCATCACTAAGAGACAAGTGACATCCATTTTTTCTGAACTTGCAGCCCCCTGAGTTAAGGTGCACACCGGCACACAAAAATATCAGTGATCTGAATACAATATTTCAGCTGGTAACACAACATATTAGAAATATTAAATGTAGTTTTGTAATCTCTTACCAACTCTGTTGTTTCTGATCCCTTCTCAACATTAAACGTTAAACTCCACATGTTCTGTTTATTGCAGTTTCCCTCACAAACTGTCCCTATTGACAATTACTTATTTTCAGTCATGTTTTGTAAACCCCAAGTTGCTTGTGTGATGTTGGACGGTTGCATATCCTTGTTCAATTGTAATTGTTTGACAGTTGGATTTCCATTTGATTTATAATCTTGTATTGTACAATGTTGTCTCTTAGTTTTGTCCTGTACATCATTTTAAGTAGGGATGCTTCACACATGAACCAGTTGCATCATATCCATCCATTGTTAGGGGTTTCAGTTGGCCTTGTTTGGAAAGTCAATCTATCTCCTTGTAGCTTTGTGTCCATCTATTTTTACCAAATTAGCCTCAGCAATTTAGTCATTATCTAAAAGCTTGTTGTCTCACACTACCTCCTACGCATCTGTACCAAATCTAGCTTTGTGTTCTCTTGCATGTCCAATATGCTCTGATAGACTTAAGATAATATAATCTCTTAATGTCTTTGTCGTGGGTTAGGCCTTATTGAGGGGGTGGGAGGGAATTAAATAGTGGTTCTGATGAGGTTTTAAGTTGAAGTGCTCTTCTGGACAACAGGACACTGAGACTGATGGGTCCTTGGAGACTATTTGATTTCCAATCCCTATCCTTCTGAAATTATATTTATTTCTCACCCTGTAAATACGAGTCGGGTTTATAGGCTGTACACTCAATCACAGACAAACTTATCTCTCGCAGTAAATGCAAGAAATTCCTCCTGCCAGGGACTGAATGTTTGCTTTTGACCTCTTATACCCTGAAGTTGACCTCGTTGAATTAGTTTAAGCCCAGGTTTTGTTCATTGCCTGTTTTTACCCACAGACGGAGGTCGTCTGTTTTACCCAGAGACATACGAAGATTGAGGAGAAAGAAACGAGAGAGAACAACCTAAGATAAAACATGTCTGCATGCCCACAAAAAATGCCTTCTACTCATCCCTTTCATCTCTAGTGAATCGCTGAAAACAAGGCTGAGGCTCCCTTTTACTTTGTCGATGACTTCAAGATACAGAGGGAGGATGGATTCATCAGGGAAAGTAGGAGATGTAGAGACCAGATCCAGAGAGATAGGGCGTTGAGAGACGAGGAGTCGGGGAGAACTAACTCTCTCTTACACCCTTCGAGCGGCCAGGCTAGCTAATCCGGTAGTGTCTGCACGGAATCGGGGCTGCTGATTCAATTAGGTGCCGGGCAGGCATTGTCGGTGTGTGCTGCAGACAGCTAGAGTGTTCCCACTGTTGGTGGCAGGCAGTGACTTGTGTGTGTCTGTTTAGCCAAGCCTTTCCCCTACTCGTAGAAGCTGCCAGACCACGCTCCAGCCCCCATGGGTGTCCAGCAGTGTTGGGTTGCTTACTTGGGTTACTTTTAATCCATATCTAATAACCTGTTTGAAATTGTAATCAATAACGTACCTTTTGGATTACCCAAACTCAGTAATTTAATCTGGTTACCTTATCTTCAATTAAATGTTTTGGAAGTGGACTGTTGATGAAAACTATCTAAATGCCTAAACTGGTATGATTTCAGTACTACAGACAGGGGCTATTTGCGTGGGAAAAAAATAATTTAAAAAAATCCAGGTTATTCTTGTAAAGATGAGTTTTTAGTAGGTTGCTTATCTGTACTCTACAGGCTAAAATGTATGTAGGCATAACAGGCAAAAATCTCTGTTTATAACAGGCAAAACTGGGGAGGAAATAAACAGTTGCTTTTTAGTCGCTAATTTAATGTAACATTTAAGGCATTTATCGGACAAATATACAGAGCTACTTACAGTAGTGCATACAGTGAGTGTGTTGTTTTTCCGACTTCTCTATCATCATGCCCTGACTAAATTACCTACAGTACAGCAGTGAGGTATGTGCTGTGAACCTTTTTTGTGGGTCATTAGCTTGATCTTACACTTTAAAAAGTATATGCATCTAAACTTGAGTTCAGTGAAAATTTTTGAAGGGAAAAAAAAACATAATCAAAAAATTTTTTATTTAAAAATATATGTACTACAATTATTTGCACATTTAGAAAATCTTATGAACAAAATAGATTTGATACTTATTCCGATTAAGATTTAAGTTTTTAAAGTGCCAGTGGGCACTCATAAGTGGTCATCTATGACATCTTGAGGTCACAATGCTCCAAAACAACGATTAGACGCTACCTCCATGCCAACAAGTTATTTGGATGGGTTGCTAGAATAAAACCTCTGCCGTCACCACACCACAAATGTAAGTGCCTGGAGTTCTCCAAATGTCATTGGAACTTTGCCTGGCACTAGGTTCTATGGTCTGAGGCAAAATTTTGTTTTTGGCAATAAACACCAGATGTGGGTCATGCAGAAAATAGCCTAATCCCTGCTGTATGGTGATGGATCTGTGATGTTGTGTGACTGTTGTTAGAATAAGTGACAACATGGACTCTCTCAAGAACCGGGAGATTTTAGGCCAAAACCTGTCCTCTTCCACCAGGAGGCTAAAACTGTGTTGTATCTTCCAGAAGAGATCTTTTGCAATGGCCATCACTGTCTTAAATCCCTGTGAAAACCTGTGGGGTAAGCTGAAGTGGAGTCCACAAGCGAGTACCAAGGACTCTGAAAGATCTGGAGAGAGTGTGCTGTTTACTGAGGATTGGTCTCACATCCCCTCCTATGTCTTCTTCCACCTCATCAAACCTTATAGGAGATGACTCAGAGCTATTATCTTTGCAAAGGGAGGGTGCACAACCTTAAATGAAATAGTTATTTCTTGATGACCATTGTTTTTCTTTGAACACTCAATAACAGCTGATGAAAAACAATTAAATTTTTTCACTGCCCTGTTTTTCTAGTATTTACCTGGAGTGCCAATAATTGTCGATGGTTCTCTATACACACGCACACATTAAATTGTAAATGTGTTCATGATTTTCTGAATGTTCTCAACTCTGTGCTAATCCAAACACCTTCTGAGAAGTGAGAAACAGATAATAATGAAAGAGACAGGAAAAAAAAAGGGGGGTTATGTTTCCCTGGTAACCACATTAACCTACAGTCTGTTTTTAACTGTTTTTATCCGGCATCTTACTTCCTCTGCCTGCCAGTGGCTATAGCTGTCAGCATCAGTTACCTTGTAATTGCTGTCTTTTACCCTTTGGCCTCCTGTTTTACACCCTCCTGCCTCACCAGTTGTTGCCATGACAACAGAAGTGCAACAGTTATTTTACTGGACTTAAACATATTCTTGCCCTGTTGCTTTTCTCTCGCTCTCTCTCACACCAATGCACTGTACAAAAAAAACATACACCGCTCTAATAAAGGCATACTCTGGACAGAGAAGGATGCTTAGATGGCGGGATCCTCTCTTCCCCTACCTGGAAGGGGTGATGTTATTGGCCCTCTGCTGTTTTTTTTTTTTTTGTTACGTTAGTGCGCATTTGAATGTCTGAAAGGGAACACACGAGTGCGGGACATGGCAAGGTAACACACTGTACGTGCAAAGGGATTTTCTAGTTCCTCATACAACGCACAGACCCAAGTTGTTATTCAGAGAAGCCACTACATCAACCCACAGGTGTATTCCTCTGGAGGATCCTATAGCCAAAGCCAGAACCATTGTAGACAGTCTTAGAAACTCATGATGCACTTGCTGTCGTCAAGGGAACCATTTACATAACCCTACTCAGAGGAAGGAAGGCCTTCGGGTGCACGGCTGCTGTCGCCGACGCACGTCGACTATGTTACTGCCAACCTAAACCAACCGTCAGTCCTCGTTACAGACACTAATTATGTTACGCCATCTCGTTCCCCACCTCTACTCCTTATTGTTGCCTCTGATTTATCAACAGTGACACATTCCACTGGCAGCAATTGACTCACCAGATGCCCACTATCAAATCGAGGAGAGTGTCCCGGAAGAGGCTTACAAAGCGAGAAGTGTGCTTTGTGTTGAGGGATTTTGCTCAGACTGGTGCCATTGTTAGGTTGGAACTTTCCAGACTAGGATCTTATCACGCTTTCACCGGTTATCTTTTCGAGTAGTCTTTTATTGATATTTCAATGGTGAGACTGAGTGTGGTGTGATGGAGTTTTTCATATTATTGCTTCGGTCAAAAAGGGCCTCTTTGGTGATATACAGTGCAGTCCATTTGGACAGTGACACAGGTTTGGTTGTTTTGGCCAAAACCACTGAAAAAATACAGACTTCCTGCTTTGGATGAACCATTTTGGAATAACAGCACATCTTCATCTTGCTCTTACCAAAAGCATTTGGACAATTGGCTTCATAACTGTCTGTTATTAGACGTCGTTATTTTGCATCAATAAATCATGCATGAGAGCTGTCAGTGTGTAGTCTTGAGTCTAAGTTTTGCATTTGGTGTCGCTTGCTCGTGTCATACAACATGACAACCAAAGAAGTGTCAGTGCAATTCAAGCTTGTATCATGATCCAGATTAATCAGAATAAATCGATCAGAGGCATTGCCAAAACATTAGGCTTTCCAAAATCAACTGTTTAACCAGGAACACACTGGTTATCTCAGCAATGGTAAATGACCAGAGGCTGCATTGCAAGGTGCAAAAATATGAGTTAACCTTAAGAACAGGATGGCTGAAAAATACCAAAAAGAGGTTGCAGAGTTCTGGAAAAAGGTACTGTGGACAGTTGAGACGTATGAACATGTACCAGAGTGATGGCAAGAGGAGTGGAGAAGTGGAAGAAAAAAATGAAACAGCATACCAATTTATCTGTGAAATGAGGTGGATGGATGTTGGCCAAAAAGTGGAATGGTTGAGGAAGACAATACAACACTAAAGGCAAAAATGCCACGAAACGAACTGAAGATGGCTGCAGTACAGACCTGGCAGAGCATCAACAGGGAAGATGCCCAAAGTGGAATGTTTGGGCCCAGCATGTTGAGGAAGACGATACAACACTAAAGGCAAAAATGCCACGAAACGAACTGAAGATGGCTGCAGTACAGACCTGGCAGAGCATCACCAGGGAAGATGCCCAGAGTGGAATGTTTGGGCCCAGCATGTTGAGGAAGACGATACAACACTAAAGGCAAAAATGCCACGAAACGAACTGAAGATGGCTGCAGTACAGACCTGGCAGAGCATCACCAGGGAAGATGCCCAGAGTCTTGTGATGTCTATGGGTCACAGACTACACATGCAAATGATTATTAACCAAGTACTAAATTTGACACATTTAGGATGGTTCATTTTTTCTATTTATTTTGGGGTATATAAAAGCTGGAGAACCATGTATAAAAGCTTTCTACATTGTTTTTGTGTGTCAACGCTGACATTCTGCTCTTTAACCTTAGTCAAACAAAAAAACCTGTGTCACCGTCCAAATACTTCTATGCTGCATCGGTTCTGAAAACCGACCAGTACAGCTTGTTATACTTCTGTATGGTCTACACACTGACAAGGTTGACACCTTGGCTTTCGAGATATAAACTGGCCTTTTTAAGTCCTTCAGGAAACAAAGCTATGTATGCAAATATATTGTATTGCACCCCTTAAACATTCCTGCTGTTTAAGTGTTTACCTATTTCGTTGTCCATTTGTTATTTCCATCTTGTTCTGTTTCCATAGCCCTGCCGTATACCATGAATAATGACTGTCATTTTACCTGCCACCGCGCTTCAATGTGACTCGCCATTGTGGTTTTGTTGTACTATTTTTTTTTTATTTTTTTTTTTTTTTTTTTTTTTTTTTTTTTATAATATGACCTTACCAGAACAACTCCCGGTAGATGTCTTGTGCCAGAGAAAGTCGCCCCGACTAAGCATGTCGGCTAATTAGATTATAAACGGCCTTGGATGTAGCTGCTGCTCTAGGTATGGATCGCTGGGCGACGCCAGTGGCTACTGACTTGTCCGACCTGCTCTCCGTATTTACCGGGGCCATTGTCGCGCTGGGGGGTGGGGTCTCTCCTACCTCACGGCTACCTCAGGTGGGGCCGCTGGCCTCTTGGCCGTGTAATGGAGGTTCCTGGTGCCGACCTCCTGTTGCCTTGCCCGATGACGGGTCACTGAGGTGAATGACGGAGGGTGACATCTGCTACTGTGAACAAGCAACGGGACTCGGTGGATTCAAGTCGGTGGATTTCGCGTTAAGCATGTCCGCGGCTAATTTAATCAGGAAGCTCTTATTGTGCCATCCTCTTAACCCCACCTCTTCACCCCCGGCTGTTGGGTAGCTACCGCATCTCGCATTAATGCACAATCAAGGCAAGACTACTGATAGGATTTAGGGATTAAGCCCACGCCCTTCCAGCTATATTGAGGAGATGCACTACATGTGATAAGATGTTTGCTAGTGTGCATGTACTTGTGCTCATTTATTTATTCAGAGACAAAGGCTTTTTATTCATCTCCGACTATGTCTTCGCTATGTAAGTCAGAAATGGTAACGTCTTACTGTCACACAAAAGCACTGCGTTGCGTCTGCTAGCTGGCAAACATATTTTCTTATTCTGTAATCTCGTTAGCGGGATTTTGTGAATCCATCATAGTGACAACCCAGCCTTTTTTGAAAGCCCCTTCCTTTCCTCGAAAGTGCTGCCACAGGGAAATGTCTCATCTGTCCCTGGAGGGATTTTGTACGCCCGTGATGCATTTATACCACCGTATCCCCATCGCATCGACCCCCCCCCCCCCACACACACACACACACACACACACACACACACACACACACCCTCGCTGATCTCCACTCTCTTCCCCTCCTCTGCATGTAGCCCCCAGTGAAGACCCTTTATGGTTTCTTTTTGCAAGGAAAGTACTCCTTGGGCTTGACAGCTGCCGGTTAGATTTTGTATCTCCTTTCAATGAGCAAATCGACTGGGGAGGACCAGTACTTAATGTTCCCAGCAGTGGTTCAGTAGTAGTGTCTGTGCTGTGCCCCATGTGTTTCCTGGTCCAAGTCTTTGTGGTCTGTACCAGTGTATTTACTGTTTGGACAGATCATGGAAATTGGTGGTGTTGTTGTTTGCCAGAAATTGGCTTTTACCCCAAACCTGTCCCCAAATATCATAACATGTAAACTGAAATGCAACATCTGGCCTTCAGATTTTCTCTCTCGGCTTAATGATGGTTTTAGCTCTTCAGCCGTACTGAGGTAATTCTATTTCAGAGAATGGATGCTAACTTGGTTGTCTCATTGCCAGACCTTGAAGCTAGGAAAGAGCAAAGAATATACGCCTAAATTTGTCACCCTGAAATGTGGCTATTAAACTGTAGTGTGTAGGCCTGTGCCAATCCACAATGAAGACACATCCAAATGTTACCAGCGTAACGAGGTCCTTTGTAACTCTATTGGTGGAGCCTGTTTCTTACTCCACCAGGGTAGCAGGCTTCATTCCCACTGGGAGGCGAGTATGAAAAAAGTAAGACATTAACCAGGACATTGGTTTATTTAGAAGTGCTGATGTTATTTTTAGGGGATCCTGAGGAAAATTGTTAGAATCATTACTACAGTTCTGTTTACATGACTGCTGGACTATGCTGTCTTCAAGCTGCAGGTAGTTTTATGACTACTTTTACCTCACAGAACCTCTCCTTGAGCCCTTGCAAGGAGTTGAACTACCGCTAAACTCAAGCGAGGGACCTTGAAACATTGTTCTTTGATTGCTTTTGTGGAGTTTGGCTAATATTGCCTGGACAACCTGCTCTCAAGCCAGATTTTACTTACTTTTTTCTCTCCCAAGGATGAGAATGTATATTAGCTTTCGAACACTTTGAAGTCCCGCCCAGGGGATGAAACATACTTCAGTGTTCTCCATGGACAGAATGACAGCTCGTCCCAGTGGACAAAGGCTTTGTGAAGCTGCATACCGAAGAGCAGACCTCCAGTCAAACTCCGGAGAGTTCACTCAACTTATTCAGCCGACAGTTCATGGCAGTGAACACCTCAGAAACCTTAGGATTTTTTACCAGCCTGCAGCATATACTCAACTCTTACAGTGATTCCTAACATTTCCCTGTCTTAAAAAAGGAAAAAAAAGGACTAGAATAGAACTGGAATATGTTTCTATTGTACTGTCATTCTTGAGAGGATGATAGCTGTCTCTTTGTAACTGTCGCCAACTGGAAGCTTAAAGGAGAGTAATCCTTGACCATTTGCTGGTATTCATGGCTGTTTTCTTTATCCATTTGAACATTGTAGCATGCAGTGTTTGTCTTTGAGACATAGCTCTTGCTCTGAATGACACTCTTGTCTGAAATAGCTTCCCCACAGCCCAGATTCTCTTCTAGCGTCTCTCAAGTCAATCCAACTCCAAATTGTGGGCCAAAATGTGTTGCGCTGGCTGGCATGCCCAAAATCTTTCTGGTGTACTCGGTCCTCACATCTGCTTTCCCTGCCTGCAGTTCAACACCACTGACTAGTAGGGTGACATTATTATTAAAACTTCTGGCTGTAGTAAATATCTGTCACGAAGCAAACAGTCAGTGGATACACTTTGTAACCACTTATCCCATCTATAAATATGCCAACCGTTCTCAAATTATGAAAGCCTTACAAAGACCCACAGTGGTCAAAAGGCTTCTACGTTAGAACTCTGTCTTTGTCTATTCTGAACAGTCTGTGGCATTCCTTTCTTTTCACAAGTCAAAGAGCCATACATGCTTTACTTGGTGTCTTTTTTCTCTCAGAACCACAATTAATGGAGTGCATTTGCCAATAACATGTGTAAAAATGTTCTGTTGACGAGTGTATTTCCTAATTACTCTCTTTGTATTCTCGGGCAAATAAACAACATTTTGTTTCAATTGTGTCTGTTCCTCATAATTTTATAGAGCATTGTCTTTAGACTCGTGGAAACAAACATTACAGTTGCTCTGCTTGGCCTGTCCTGTATGTTTCATTATGACATCCAGTGCTCCCATGCAGCTTTTGTGGATGAATGTTGATGTCTTGGTAAAGCTAATAAACTGGAAGTGTTTTGTTCCATAAACAAAGCAGTGTGGCCCAGTGACACTACTGGAGAAGCAGGGATGACTGATTGGCCATTTCTGAAAACCTGTGTAAGAGGATCCAGCCTAACTCAACACCCTAGGGGCTGCTGGGGGGGGGGGGGCAGGGTCAAATAGGTGATGACCCTGTGCCTCTCGTTTGACCGTCCCTGTGTCTTTCACACAAAAACGGCATTATGTCACCCCCTCGCATGGCCTGGGTTGACACACTTCCCATAAGCATTACCATCTGTGCTCTGGTCTTCCTCTTGTAAGGCCAGCTCCCTTTCTCTTCTTCTCTGGTTAGGGGATCCTCTGGTCTTCCTCTTGTAAGGCCAGCTCCCTTTCTCTTCTTGTCTGGTTAGGGGATCTTTTGGTCCTCCTCTTGTAAGGCCAGCTCCCTTTCTCTTCTTCTCTGGATAGGGGATCTTCTGGTCCTCCTCTTCTCAGGCCAGCCTTCTCCCTCTTCTCTGATTAGGGGGATTCTTTGGTCCTCCTCTTCTAAGACCAGGCCTCTCTCCGCCTCTGGTTAGAGGGATCCTCTGTTATCCTGTTTTGTCTCCCTGTCCCTCCCTCACCTCCTTCCCTGTGTATATGAATGTGTGCATGCTTGTTTTTTGGAAGGTGCGGTCCTCCAATTCCAGAATTGGAGCATTCTCTCCCTACATTGACCTCTTCCTGTATTGACAATACTGACCTGGATATGCACTGTTCCAGGAAGCTTGACCACCCCCACCCCCCCCACTCCCGTGTGCTAGTGTTTGTCTGTGGGAGGGTGGGTGTGCATGCAGGCATTTTGTCTGTGAATTTGTAACTTGTTCACCAACATTAACACTTCATTTCATAAAGGAAAGCAAAAAGCAATGTTGAGTTTAGTGGTTTCTTGCTGGCCCCCCTCTTTTCCTACCCTCTGTACACTCGCTGCTCTCTCTGTCTCTCTGCTTGCCCTCCCTCCCGCGCTCTGTGGTGGTTGGACTCCAACTCTCTCTGACTCTTATGGTTTCTGTTGAAGTCTCAGCCAGCGGTTTTCTCTGAAACCCGACAGAAGAACCAAACCGCCGGCACAGCGCGGGACTCCCCCTCCACCGGCCCGGCCCGGCTCCGACGTTGAAAAAAAATTACCAGGACAAAAAGCAGCCCAGTTCATTTTCCATCTGAATACTAGGACTGTACCGACCCATTTTTGCAGGGACTGTTACAGCTTTTCCTTCCCTTGTTTTGCGTCACTTTTGACTCGTCATACTGGGGGTTGAGCACTCTTGCCCGTCATGAATTGCGCTGTGTCATTGAGGAAGGCCTGTGCCTGTACAAAGGTAAGGTGCTCGAGACAAAGGTGTATTTTGTGGCGACGGGAACAGGGCTGTGGAGACGACGCCATGGAAACTGGAGTCGCTCACAGCGCCTCGTTACTCCGGAGATTTTTGTTGGATATCTGCTGTGTAACCCAGGAGCCCGGATCAGAACTGCCTCACATGGGAAAGGGCCACACTGGAGTGACGGATGAGCAAGAGCCGGACCGAGGAGGAGGTGAGAATAGGAGGAGGTGATGGAGAATGGAGATGACATTAATGATCAAGGATGGAGAGCTGTGAAGGAGGGTGAAGAGTATTGAGCCTAATACTGGGTGGGATTGTCTTCGCTTTCTTAATGTCCTTTGCAGTTCGTTCTAAACTTCCTTCTCTCACCCCAACTGAGCATCCATTGCACTCTTCATAGTATTAGTCAGTGATTGACAGCACATACCCTAAGCCTGTAACCAATCTGTGTATGCCAGTTCATAGTGCTAAATGCTGTTTGACTGTATTAAGCTGGTGGCAGATAGTTGCTCACATCTCCTTGTTAACTCTGAATGTATTAAACTGTCATTTTGGTTTGTTGGTGAAATATTGCGGACAGTGACATACATTGCTTTAAAAACAATGATAGGTGATTTGTTAACTCTTGTCTGCACAAGAACAACACGCATAGAATATATTTTTTTGTCTCCACAACTACTTCCAATGCCATCTCAGGCATGTTGCTGGTATGTAGTCCTGTCTCTCCAAACAGACGTGCACCCTCTCATTCGTCTCCCGGGCATGCCTCTTCCACCACCATCACCCACCCTTCAGAACCCCCAAAGCCACTCCACTCTGGCAGCTTCACTAACTCAAACCAGCTTGCAGACTTATTTTCGGACATGTACTTTCACAGCATAGCGTTTACAGGCTTTTGTGATCTCTTCTGCCTCTTAAAGTACAGTGTCTCTGTGTCTCTGTCTCTGTGTCTGTCTCTGTGTCTGTGTCTGTCTGTCTCTGTGTCTGTCTCGTCATCAATTTCACTTTATGAAGGGCTTTATTGTCATAGTGAAATACTAGTTTACATTGCCCAAGGAACTGAAAAATAAGATTAAAGTCATAAAATAAAATTTAAATTCCTGGTAAATATTACACACAAGCAATGGATCCCAACTCTTTCGGATGTTATTGAACATTGCGGTATTTTGCCAAACAGATATAAGAATTAATCACTGTTTAAATGGATGTTAGAAACTGTCCTCTATCCCATTGCCTTTGGTAAATAAAAGGTAAAAAGTTTTCCCCCAAAAAGTATTGGTTTTGGGCAAGAAAGCATTCCCATTTGTAATGTTTTTTTAATTGATTAATTCCTGTGTCTTGTTGTTTTGTCAGGATTTTTCCTAGCCCCCAGACCACTTGTTTGTATTTAGGCTGAGGTGGGTGTAGTTATTTGTTTGCTGTAAGGCAGCCCTTCATAACACTAGATAGAATTTATGTTTTTTGCTCTGGCCTGTTTTAGGAAATCATTATTTGTGTCTGTCAGTCAGATGTAGGTGCTGCTCCAGGCCGTCCCTGGTTGGAGACATTTCAGTAGGGGTGAGGCTGGGCCCTGCTCATACTGCCAATTCATTTATATACATTTTGAAAAGAGTGAGGCTTAAACTGCTTCCCTGTCTCATCCCCTGACCCTGAGGGAAGACTTCTGTTTGTTGTGTTATGGGTTGGCTTTTGACGCATCTCTCTGTTTGCAAATATTATATAATAAACTGCTAATTGTGCCAAGAAAATTTTGTCTCTGTACTTACTTCCATTAAGAGTTCTTATGAAATGAATTGCCATAACAGTTGTAATTGTAATTGTGCACATCGGCTTTTTATATTTTTTTTCCTAACACTGCTTTCCATTAGTTTGTACAGGAGACTCTCATGCCCTTTTTTTGATCAACAAAACATGAGATCACCTTGCTGTTGTTTTTTTTTTTTTTTTCATTTTGGTTGTGCAGGGTGGTGTACATGGTTTGTTGTGTGATGTTTTGTTTAGTAAATTTGACATTTACTTAGGATACTGTTTTCACTGAGGAAATGTTGGAATCTGCTCTTGATGATGCTGCAGAAGATTTTCAGTGGTTGCTGTCTACACAACTGGTCTCTGGGAATTATTCTGCTTTTGTGGATTAGGGTGATCAAATCTCAGATTTGAATATTCGGGTAAAATCCAAATAGTAAATGCCCGAGTTGTGAATAATGTTAAAGATTTCGAAATTGGCTAATTTGAATTTGTGCTTTAGGAATTTGTTCATTATAGTATATCATCAACACCACAGATGTTTCTGTGTTAAAGTGGTTTGTATTAGGTCCTGTAGTCCCAGTAGCTTCTGGTAGTCTTTAGTAGTTTATTTTACATTTTGTAATTTATCCTGTTTTAGTTCTTATTTTTGATATGGCCTAAAAGCTTGTAGAAATATTTTATCCATGCATCTTTTTTTAGTTGGCCAACTCTTCGTGATGTTTTCTTTTATTGTTTTCCAGAAGAAATCAATTGATTTTTTTCAATGGCAGTGTGTGGTTTTCTGATATGCCGCTCCTTTTCTTAGTGTATTTCTGTCCCTTATGTTTTATTTCTGTATCTCTGTTTGTCTTGAAATATTCAACTCTGACTCCACCTAAACTGTCATCAAAAACACTGGGTGACCTGACCACGATGTGCATCGTTGTTGTTTACTCATAGAAAATTAACAGTTCCTCATTTGCATTTACATGGTTGTTCTGATTTATAGAAGTATAGGAGTGATTTCTAAGCGGAAGAGTTGGAAACAATGTGTCAGTACCGTCAGAATTAATAACTTTTTGATGGAGGGTTCCTGGTGTCAGCCAGCGTTCCCCAGCTATTAGGCACTGCTGTGTGGTGGCGGTGTCATTTTTCTGTGCAACGTAAATGTTTTTTTGTGTTCTTTTTTTTCATATGAGGATTTATAAGGTTTTATGTCACTACTGGCCTTGGATTGAAGTCTGCTTTCCGAGTGCTTTGCAATTCAAATTTTGGGGTGGAAACCCTCTGTCAGCTTTACAGTCCTATCAGTCATTGGGAAATATGCAGTCACTCAAGAAGCCCTTAGCCAATTGCTACTATCTCTCCTGTTTCATGATACCCTTAAGCGTTACGGCTGCTGGAGGATTCCTCCACTTTACCAAAACTGTTTTCTTTTCCCTACCGTAAACAAAAATAAGGACTTAACAGTGCCTTTTACAGGAACTACGGTAAATTACATTGGAGAATGGTGGTTGAGAGAGGAGTCTGGAACCAGTTAGTCTGGTGGTAGAGGGAGGAGTCTGGAATCGATTAGATTAGAGTCTGGTGGTAAAGGGAGGAGTCTGGAATCGAATAGATTCGGGTCTGGTGATAGAGGGAGGAGTCTGGAAGGAGGATAGAGGAAGGAGTTCTTTACAAGGGTTCCCATGGGTCCAGTATCCCAGGGTGAAATTACTTTAACATCTGAGCTGAAAAACCACCATTGCTGTTGCTGTTTGTGTGGAGCTGGGGGTAATGAAAACTTCATGTTTTTGTTTTGACCCAACAACGTCAAACATTTCCCCAGACGTAGCCGTTCACTGAGTAGCACAGTCTTCGGCAGCTCATTGGGAGCATGTTCTGTCTGACTATGCAGTACTTTACAAGCTGTGAGGTTTGTTGCAGAGACCCAAGATCACTCTGAACTGCCCAGATCAAGCTAGTTCCAGTCCGCGGTGTGTTCTCTGCGGTGTGTTCTCTGCGGTGTGTTCTCTGCGGTGTGTTCTCTGCGGTGTGTTCTCTGCGGTGTGTTCTCTGCGGTGTGTTCTCTGGACGTGAACCACAGGAAGTGTTTTCCTCTACAGCTGACTGCAGCAGGGGTCACTGAGACATGGTTAACCTGTTTGTGATAAATCAGTCCATCTCCCCTGCTCTCCTGTTACAATTCCACCTCTAACCTTGTCTCGCCCTCTGGCTCCCCACAGGCAGTCTCCCCGGTTTATTGGCCACTGTCTACATCTCCTGGAGGGGTTAACAGCTCACTGTGTGTGTCTCCTGTTCTGGGGGAGGAGGTGGTTCTACAGTCATGGTTGTGCATTTTAAAGTCTTCGTTGCGATCCAAAACTATTGAGTACTAAAGAATGTCATCGTTAGTAGCTGATACTGGTTGAGAAACCTAAAAACAGACATTTTTCACAAACCCAGTTTTCCAACGATTTGCCTCCCTGAGATTTGCTCTCATAATGGTGTCAGCGGTGGGATTCAGCAGTAATTACAGGCTGTCTAAACATGACAAAGTCCACTAGTGGAAGACTGACAAAGAGCATGAGTGTTTGTGTGAAAGGACGAGAGATGGAAAGAAAGAGACACATTACCAGGAGCACATTCCATGGCACACTGATAGTTGCCATGACGACCATCTGCGTTATTGTACTTCTTCAGCAGGGTGAGACTCTGCAGAGAGATGAAGAGAAGAAAAACACCAGAGCACTTTCTTGTATTGTATGTACTTGTTCCATCCTGGTGAATTACTTCTGTAATCATACCATTATCATTCAGACTGTGTTCCATTTTACATGATCTGGAAGAAAAGATAAAGAGCTGTTCTATTTTATAAATCTCGGCTATATAATGTGTTAGTTAGCATATTTAGGTAAAAAGAATATATTGAAATGAAGATCAGTTATTCAATGCAGTCTCTTTTCTCCCTGTCTCTAATCAGATGGTATAACCTTTGAGCCTGTGTATGAGTTCTGAAAAGGTCTTGTGTTTGAACAGTGGCAGTCATCCATTCATTAATACAAATTAAAAATGGGGAATGATGTAAGGACACCAGGGTTACCTCTAACAGGGTTTTACTTTTACATTTAACTGACCACATGATACCATTTAATGTCCCATTTTAAAGACCTTCACCCTGTATAGGGCAACCATTGATGGTTTCTGGTGGGATATGGCCAGGGGCTGGTTTGATGGTTTCTTGTGGGATATGGCCAGGGGCTGGTTTGATGGTTTCTGGTGGGATATGGCCAGGGGCTGGTTTGATGGTTTCTGGTGGGATATGGCCAGGGGCTGGTTTGATGGTTTCTGGTGGTGTGTGACCAGGGGCTGGTTTGATGGTTTCTGGTGGGATATGGCCAGGGGCTGGTTTGATGGTTTCTGGTGGGATATGGCCAGGGGCTGGTTTTTACTGGCGTCTGTTACTTCCTTTGACGTGCCCCCAGGGGCATCTTTACCTGTCTGTCACTGGGGAACATAGGCATTGTAACCCAGCCTACTCTTCTCTCTTTCTCCTGCTTGTTTCTCTCCCTCCACTCAACTCTTAGACAAAGCCGGGGCGGTGCTCTTCTCCCGTCTGCTGTCTTTGTGTTGGACTGACTGCCAGCTCATTTGGATGCTGAACACATGCAGTGACGATCAAAACCGCTCTAGTGTCAGTTTTCTATTGGCTCAGATTGCAGACTACTCCACTGCTTACTCAGGCTAATACAACTGTCTGCTGGTTAAATAACATCGCCGAGGATTAAGCTCAAGCTCACGGCATTCAAGTAGCTTGATTAACTTCATTTCCTGAATGGAATATGCTCACAGAGTTTAATGAGATAAACCAGATTGTATTGAGAATTAAGAAGTCCTCAAAAAACAGGGAGCTATTTAAGAAGGGGGGCAGCTCCTACTCGAAACCAAACTACAGATGAGGCCACCTGCAGACACCCTTTCATACTTCTAAAATGTATTGCAATTGTAAATAAATCATTGGTCACCGTGCCTTTTCAACATTGCAGAACTGTTTTTGTTTTGGTAAATCTAAACTTACAGTTTCAAATGTTAAGATCAATGACAGCCTTTGACCAAAATAACTGCATACAAACTCAACAACCTTGCTGTACCTTTCTACTGGCAAGTCGGCCCACGTTTCAGCAGCTCCTTAAATTATTTTACATAAGCTGTGGTCCATCATCGGCGGTTTTCAACTCCTTCCATAGGTTATGGATTCAGATTTGGACTCTTTACTGACCACTAGAACTGTCCAGCAACTATTCTCAATCCTGAGTGCAGTTTTTTCTATAAGGATCCATAAGTCAAATTGGCACATTTATAATTTCAGAACATTTTTATTATTTACCTGAAGTAATAGTGGAATGATCAGGGTTCTTTCACAGTTCAATTGTGTTCTAAAATATACACGTTATGTTGGACAACAGCAGCCAGACTGTCTTCTGTTGCACAGTGGAAAAGATACACTCTTCCATCATTTCACTTAGAGTCGTGGTCTTCTCCTCAAGCACATCATTGAACAATGGCC
Organism: Esox masquinongy; assembly: GCA_016801175.1. NCBI lineage: Eukaryota > Metazoa > Chordata > Actinopteri > Esociformes > Esocidae > Esox > Esox masquinongy. The sequence continues at coordinate 32,892 of JACXGI010004203.1, forward strand.
GACCGGGGCAAGCAAATCGCTCTGTAACAAGTACTGCTTTGGTTAGGGAGTCTATCTAGCTATCTCAGCAATGCTGAAAATCCACAATGTGATGTCTTGAGACCAAATTGTTATTTATTTTTTGGACTGATAAAATAGGGAATTTTTTTAAGGGAACTGCAAGGTTTATTTGGCTGTTTATTTGGCTGCATCTGTATAGTGTAAATGGCAAAAGTTAAAAACTGTCTGTTTCTTGTCCTGGCTTTATTTGGAAGAGGGGCCTAAGGTCTTGGTTGGAATGAGAGGAATCAATCCTTAATCCCTCCATGCCCTCCTCTGTGTATTCCTGTCTTCTTCAGTATCCCAGAGCCTGTCTGCTCTGCCAGAATCCGGTGCCTGCCTTGCTCCGTCTCTCCCCCCCATCTCTACCTGTCTTTCCCTCTGTCACTTTCCCTGTTTTTCAATTCATTGTAAAGGCTTTATTGGCAAGGAAAACATGTTAAAATTGATGCAGCAGGAAATAAGCAAGGTATAGTAAATAGCAGAAGTGAATTAGAATTTTTTTTTATGTTTATTTTAAGTAAACTTTACACACTTTCAAAAGGATAAAGGTATTTCAAAGGTTGTAATTAGCGATTTACAGTTTTTACAAATGTCTAAAGTAAAGAGTGAATATTGTCAAATAGTTATCTTGGTTTCTCTTGATTCGTTAGGGTGTGTGTGTTCACCTAGGGCTCTGTGGGGTCTGTTTGCTTTTGTGAACAGAGCCCCAAAACCAAGTGGCTTAGCAGGCTCTTGTCAGCATTGAGCTCTCCTGTAGATGAGGGTCTTATTATGGAAGATTTAAGAATCACTTTTCTTTAGGGGGGTGTGGAATGTAAAAGCACTTTTCTGGAATTTGATAATTAGTGGGTAAAGCCCTAATTCTGCAATGTTTTACCGTGATAATACTTTTGCACAATACTTTTACTTTCTGCATGCAGAGTCACAGTTGGGTATTTGTCCCAGATTGTGAATTCTTATTGGGTGAGTGAACTCCGGATCTATATTGGGTTATTTTAAACCAGATCTTTATTGGTATTTCTAGTATATTTTTGATGGCATAGAAGGCCTTTCCTTGTTTCAGCCCATTCACAGCCTTGTTGGTTTTTTGGCCATGGTAGATGTAATTCTTTGTTTGCATTAGGGCAACAGTGTTTTGGTAGAATTTCTCTTACTCTCTCACTCTCTTTCACTCTGTTTCTCTCTCTCTTCCCTCCCTCCCATGAACATGCTGTCTTGACCCCTGAATGCTTGGGTATGAAAAGCCAACTGACTCTTGAGGTGTTAAATAATTGCACCCGCTATTAACACAGTGGTTGTTGTTTGACCCTGCTGAGAATATGTTTTCGGTAGACCTGAGAATTGCCAGGAACCTCAAGATACAATATTATCACAATAAGTAGGTGCTAATAAGTAGGTGGTAAAATGACATATATTTCAATAAAAAAAAATGTTTTTGTTCAAAACAGTACAGTTTGGTATATTGTCTAAAACAATAGCATGATATGCAACTGTTGATATTTTCCCCCATATATAGTTCTTAGTAAAATGTAAATGATAAATATGGGTTAAATAAAACATGCTTTGTTTGTTTTTAGGGTTATATGCTAGGTTGTCAATAGAGTACTGACTACTAATGTGAAAGGGCTTTAATGAAATACATTTAATTTGATAAAAAACACCAAAGGTATTTATTAGAATCTCTTTTTGAAGGAAGTGCTTTCCTTTAATGTGTTGCTCACAAACAGACGTATGTATATGTAACATTTGGGTTTAAAGGTTTACCTCAGTTGGTAGAGCATGTTGCATACAATGTCAGTATAATGGATTTGATACCTGTAGTGGGCAGGCATGAAAATGTATGCATTCACCACCCTAAGTTACTCTGTATAAGAACTTCTGCCAAATTACTAAAATGTGTGTGTAAAAATGGTGTCGGCAAAAAATTTCTACTTACATTGGTTGATATCTTTCCAGCTGCGCTGTATTGTTGACTGGAGCTCTTTCTTCCCTCGACCTGACCCTTCTCCTTTCCTCCTTCCAGGTGAGGAGAGCCAGGAGCTGGGCCCCCCTCCCTCAGTGGACGAGGCGGCCAACACCCTGATGACGCGCCTGGGCTTCCTGTTGGGGGACAAAATGCACGAGGGACCACCGGGCTCACAGTACGGCATGGATGACCACGACGATGGCCAGGTAGTCCTCACACACTCTCATAGCTTCACTACACCCTGGTTTACCAAAAGGGTTCAGCACAGCCAGCTGAGACTAGGAAGCGCCAATGCACAGAGCAAAAGTTGGCCTGGTATCGCCTTAACTAGGGGAGGTTGGATGAATGGGGCATTCACTGTCTTCTCGTGCTCTAGCGACTCCTTGTGGTAGATTGGCATCTGCAAGCTGACTGAGGTCAACAGTACCATTCTCTGTCTTAAGGAGCCGCTTGGCTTGGTAGAGCCTGTATGATTCACATCATTTTAGTAATGTAGCAGACCCTGTTAACTAAGAGCAGTTTGCAGTTAATGCATTTAGCTTTAGATAGTTATGTGGAACAACTACACAACCAATCAGAATCGTCTTTATTCACTAAGTACATTTACTTATCCACGTAATTGTACTTGATGTAATGGGGCTGCTAACGGTAGCTGACAGAACATGGTAGCGCTAATGTTAACATTATGTGGGTAATGTGGATGTCTAGTCTCTGTGGGACAAGTGGCTGGTTGTTGAGGGCCACATCACAGTGAAAGAAAGGAATGTTTTAGTCACGATTAGGGCTAGCACAATGAATAGCATTTTGATAGAAATGGCGACATTGACATGTGCAACATCCAACTCGCTTCAGCGATGTTCTGCTCCAACAGAAAGGTGAATGAGACATGCGTCACACGAGCAGACGGGCACGCGTTGATGGTCTGTCATCAGTTTTCCAAAATAAAAAATTTCTTCACAGTGTTGCACATTTTTTTTGTACACCTTAATACCAAGCTAATCCCTTAATTGTATAGAATGACCCATGGAAGTGGCAGTCACAGACTGGGCAGTATAACCCCCCAGAAAGTGGACTGAGGGCACTTTTCTCTTGCATAGAATTTGTGTTCGCATAAGCGAGATTGTGATTATATTTCTTGACTATTTACATTGTTTTGTTCGATTGCCTGATGGTTGTTCAGTGTTTGGGTTCAAAGTGCAACTGCTAGCAAAGATGTTTCCAGCTAGCGTGGCACAGAGACATTGTCACAACAGCATGGTAATTAAAAGTTTCACCTACAAGGTCGGTGCCTGTGAAAACTTATTTTCAAAATATCACTCAAGAGAAAGTTTGCCACACTATTGGCAACGATGCAAACAGCAAAGTCCTTCACATGGTATGAGTGCAGACGACTACACTGTTTTAAACACAGGCTGTACCTTGAAATTGGTAATAACTGTTACCTGTTTCAAAAGCACTACATTTTAAATATGTTTTAAATTCAGTTAGCACTGTATGTAGGCTATGATTTCTTTGATTATCTACACCAGTGGTATTCAAATCTGACCCTTGAAGACAGTCCCACTCCATTTTTCTATTGAAACCCCCTAATCGGGGACTTCTGCTCTATCTCATCATTAGGTGCGTCCACCTGGTGTCCCAGGTCTACTGTAAATAGCCCCTGATTAGGGGGTGCCAAAAAATTAGTGGAGTGGAACTGGCTTTGAGGGCCAGATTTGAAAACCAATGATCTACACTGTTTACACCCAAGTGTTTGAAAATCGGAATTTCAATAAATCACAATTCAATATTTAATGTAAGGTTTGCAGCCCTGGTCATGATTGACACTGTCCTCCCAGATGAGATTGTAGGAGATGATGGTCTCTGGGAATGATTTAGCCTGATTTAGCCTAACAGCTGAGCCCTGAATCCGAAGATGCCTGTGTTGAGGTTCAGGTTATTTCGAGTGCATTGGAGGATCTAGAGGCCCACGTTAATGGTGTCGTCCACAGATCTGTTCTGTAGTTCAACTGCAGTGGGTCAAGGGGTGCCAGTGGTGGTTCTGAGATGTGACAAGTCCAGAAGGGGTCTTTCTGGGTTCAATCCTCTATAGTTTGATCGACATGAGCAGTAGCGAGTTTAGGCTTGTAGTTTGTGATCCGTGCAGTGCCTTTTCCAACAGAAGAGTAGTAGTTGCTGGAAAATTGCTTCTCCAAACTTGTCCTTGGTTCTGTATCACTGTGGAGGCTCCTAAGCTCAACAGTGAATCACGGCTTGCTGTTGCTGTGAGACACAAGCGTTTTTGATGGAATGCAGATTTCCTAACATTGACACAGGATGTGACCACATCAGTGTAGTCGTGTATGTTGCCACTGTTGTCATCAAACACGACACGACTGAAAGTAGTTGGCATCCGCATATGGTGAAGAGGAGGATCTGACGGTTCAGTACCCGAGGCAGCGGCAAGACATGAAGAGGAAGTAGAGGACTAGGGATGCATTCTGGCCCATTTCGCCTTGATCTGTTTTGATGGACTTGGGAGGAGACTTGGAGGAGGGAGCTTGTTTTGGCCGTTGAAATGCACCGTTGTTTGACAGTGCAGCTCAGACTCACGGCGTGTGCATTTGGTTGGGTCCATCATGCCAAGCTGCAGTGGTCACAGAAACCCAGCCCTGGCTTTCTCAAGTCCCAATTTAGAGGCCCGCCCATCCCACGCAGACAGATGCAGCCTGGGTAGGCTAGGTGGGAGGGAACCTCCCGTTCTATATCCATGTCTTTAGACCCTCCCTACAGACGTGCCAACCTAAAATTACAACCAGAATTAGAAACGTTCCCTAAGTCACTCACACCTCTGTTCAGTTTCTGGTCCCCCGGCCATCTCTGGATTTCTGTGCAATTCTGGCTAATCTAGCAATTTATTTTCAAATGACTAATGTCCAAGTCAATCCGTTATCCAGTTAGAGCCAGAACCATGCATAATTGATTAGCAGATTGACTGGAATAAGAATTCACTATGCCTGAAGGAAGGTGCCCTCTCATTCTCTCTTTCTGTTGGTCGGTCTCTCTCTCTTACCCCCACTTCTCAGTTGATCAAATCATAACTGGATCAAACCAACTTGCATGGAAGTGGGTGTGTGGGTGCTCACAACACCTATTGATATTCCACTGAATTACAATTCATTAGATTGCAAAAACCGGCTCACTCGTGAAGAAAAAATTGTATGACTCATCAAAAGACATTAGAAAGAGATGACTCTACATTTAAACATTCACTAAAGTAATGTGACAGGCAAGGACTGTATCAATGAGAACAGAGGCCAGGGTTAGCAATCGTATTGTCTGTGTGTATGTGTCCCAGCGCCCGTCCCTGCGTACGCGCGTCATTCCTCATGTTCTGATGCAGTCCTGTGTATCACTGTACTTCATTACAAATCTGACCCCCTCCTCCCTTGCCACCAGGGCATGATGGCAGTTACCCAGAGAATCAGCCCCTGCTCCAGTCTGGCCAGCAGCACAGCCTCCCCCCCTGCCAGCAGCCCCTGCTCTACGCTGCCCCCAGGAGGTGGCCCAGGGAACCACGCCTCCAGAGACTGTACATACGGCTCCATCACCAGCCCCACCTCCACCCTGGAGAGCAGGGACAGCGGCATCATTGGTGAGGGACCGTCTGGATTGGGTTTTCATACAGATTTGATAATGCTGCTGTATTCATGACTCTTTTTAAAGCCAGGTGTTGTGCTTAGGCGTGTCTTAATTAAGCCTAAGGAAGAAATGAAACCGTAACGGGTGGTAAGCCTCATTATTCTGCCACCTCCCAGCCACGCTGACCAGCTACTCTGAGAACGCTGACCGGGGTATGGGGAAGCATGGCGAGGGCTTGCGGGGCAGCCTGAAGCTGTGGCAGACCCAGAAGTCCCCGGGCACCGACTCCTTCCTGTACCGTGTGGATGAGAACATGGCTGCCTCCACCTACAGCCTGAACAAGATCCCGGAGCGCAGCCTGGAGACGGCCCACTCGGCCCACTCCATCCCCCTGTACCTCACACCCCGACCCAACTCTGTGGCAGGTCAGTCTCAGCCTTTCACACAACGCCTATAGAAAGGGCCCACTGGTAGTCTGGGTCTGCTCTACATTCATGTAACGACCTCAAATTAAATTATTCATGAACATTACTCAAGCACAATGTGATTTCTAGTTCCCGAGTTGATTCGGCCAGACGGAACATATTCCAGCTTACATCTCGCATCAACCATTTTAGCGCTCTTTTATAACCCTGTGTACCCCTCAGAATGACCTTAAGGGGAACAGGGAAGGTTTAGGTACATATAAAAGCAGAATAGCAAGCCGGTAATTAAAAGGCTGTATTGTTTTTTTATATTGCGCTCTATAGAGCCAGAATCACTGCTGACCTGCGAGTTACTGGCCTATGGAGGCAGTGGGATTGGGGGAGCTCGGCTAGCAATAGAGGAGCTTATACAGGGAACATTTCTTTCACCTTTCAACACCTGCACTCTCAGTGGCCTTATGAAACGAGTCAAGTCCAAAGGAATCTTATTGACGAATCAGAGAAGAATGCTGGCTATGGAGGGAGAATAGGGGAGGAATGCTGAGAAACTGATTCAAGAGTGAAGATTAAAAGGCCAATTGACAGAGATATACAGATGTAAGTAGAAAGGGAGAAATGATAGAGGACAGGCAGATAGGAGGAAAAAGAGAGAATATGTGGTGATACAAGTTAGCATGAAGATGGAAACAATGAGAAAGATTAAGAGGAATGGAGAGGAATGTGAAGAGAGAAA